>JABASH010000917.1:0-31579 GCA_019776445.1 Tomocerus maximus
AATAAGTCAAAATATCGAAAATATTCTACTGTAAATTTCAAGGTAATGCGTTTGGTAAATTTTAAACCAACTTCAAAAGGGGAATATTTTTCAAACTAATTTGGTAATTTACTTGACGATTTTATTTTGAGTTATAAAATGTCTTGAGTTGATAGCTCCGGTTTAATCCTTAGGATATGCATTAAATCGCCATCGGTTTAATCCTTAAGTTATGCATTAAATACAAAGGTGGGGGATTCGATTGGTTAAAGTGTTGAGTTTTCAGTAATCGAAAGTCGCGAGTAAGCCAAAAAAATAATTGATAGTATACTGACGATGAGCGTTGCAGAAGATATTGCGGGCGGGATGCTTTTACCTGTTATTCTACAGTGAAAGTGTGGCAGAGCGAGAAAGGAGTTAAACCATTTTTAGGATGCAGGTGGAGTGGAATAAAATCACACTTTAGCGGGATAGTTGTAACAAAAATAGGCGTAAAATTTTATTTTGTATCCCGCTATAAAAAAGCTCATTTAAGGTATGAATGTAGGTTGGAGTCGTCAAAGAGTAAGTACCTTTGTTGGCTGTTTTCGAATACTTGTTATTCATTTGAATGCTAATCGAAACACATAGCTTACATATTAGAGTGTCATGTTGAATTATACATTCACAAGCACTACAGCTACCCACTGAAAGTGAAAGAAAGATACATGAATGTTATGTTTGTCTGTATATGCTCAGATGTAGCTCAGGAGGCTACATTTTGGAGAAAATTTAACTAAGTATATTCAAGAGAAAGTTTTATTTCCCCAGTATATTGCTCGACAAACTACCTTTTAGATGCTTATGTCCCTAAGCGGAACCTTTCGAGAAAACTGTAGAAAAACACTGCACATGCTAGAGAATGACTATCCCTGTGTCAGGGAAGGGGAGATAGAATTAATATCTGAAGTTGATAGTGTACTTAATAGTGTAATATGTAACATATCTAGGTAATAAGTAAAATTGAGAAATACAAGTTAAATAGAGAAACTCATAAATACATTTTTTAGAACTGACCCATTTTCATTTCCCTCAACTTTTTCATCAAAATACTTTTGTGCTTTAACTGACGGGCTTTGTATTATAGTAGTTACGTCAAGTCGTGAACTTGTAGATTTATAACTTGCGTAATGGTTTATATTGGTGTTGCACTTATGACTATATGTATGTCTGCAGCTGTGGCTTATATGAGTATCTTAATGTGTCCTACAATAGAATATCCATATAGCACTAAACCAGATCTCTATCTCTGTTTATAGGTACTTGGCAATAGAATAAGAAAAGGTGGCCATTTGGGTGGTCTGCCTGGGAGAGACTTCAACTCTGTATCAGAGTCACCGAGTTTTCGGTCGGTAATCGTATGCTTATGATATGCCTGCTCTGTTGTAGAAAGCTTGACACGAATGCAAATGAACTGCCCAACTTTTCTTTTGGTTAGCTAGTTTTATTTCTCCTTTGCTTTTGTATCTGTCTCATTCTTTCATACAATGTTGCTCTGTTCTTGCTAACAAAATTGTCTTAGAGGCATTCACCTCTTTGCATATAAGCCAAACTTAGACCTTATACCATTCCATCAAACTATATTTGCCTACTGCAACACATATTAAATGCCCTAGCCTCCGCACAGGTCTCTTAGCTCTACAAAATGCACTGGAACACTTTTAGGAGAATTTCGCATTAAATGTAAGACGATAAAACGACTTCTTTTCTGACGATAAATGTGAGCTGCCTTCAATTATTCTTACAAAAATGTAAAGCAATGAGCTTCCTTCTCTCCAAAAAGTTTTACTCTCCCACTCTTTTATAAATACACTAGAACTCTGGAAATAAGAATGAGAGCAGGTCGTTTTGTGGTTTCTCGATTAAGGTCGTAGAGGTAGTATACTCTAAATACTCCATTAAACACCGAAATGTCTGATAAGCTCCTACCACCATAATAACAACCAGACTCAAATGAAAAGAATTATATTATAAAAGTCTTCAATCAATAATCGTCCCGTAACATCCAAATTCATGACTGCCACAAATATAAGTGTCTATTCAGCATTTGTAATAAAATTATTAATGTGATTCCTGCATAGCCCCGAATTTAACTCTTTCACATTATATTATAGCCTAAAGTTGAATCTCTATACTTCCTGGAAATGCCAATTTCATAATATTGATCTCCTTCCAGTAACTTAAGCTTTATTCTAATCCTAAAAAATATTATTTTCAGAAAAATAAACACCTGGGGCTTAGTGAAATATTTACGGCGAAGACATAACCTTTACAATTGCCTGTTCACTTTCAAAATGGGCTTTTGCAAATATAAAACACTCAAAATCTGACTGAACCCACTATGGGCTATGTACATTTTGTACTAGTAGTAGGATTTTATGTCTTGCGAAGCTTTGAACATTGGAACATCAGCACAAAAGGGGTTTGTTTGTATAAACGAGTGAAATTGATTTTTTACACATGGATGAGTGCTAGCACTAGGAAGTTAGCTTACCACTTGACTTACTCTCGAGCACTTACACTTAAAATGTCATAATTGCCAATAAAAGTACGGATTTATCATTCTTTCATCAAAAATCATAACAATCTTCATGATGTGTATAGCTAAGCACATTATATACACTTGATGTCATGAAATTAAACATTTACTGCCCTGATATCAATCTGAAGAATAGTGTAAATATTAGCGTACTACTTAACTAGAATGGCAATCAAACCCGCGGTTTGTTTAGTTAGATTAAGTTTCTTTCAATTACTATTTGGATGAGTTGAAATCGAAAAAATAATTGGGTTTAGTGCAACAGCAGACGATACCAAAGCAGATAGTATATCACAGGCACTGACCTTATATAATATTAGCTAGGTTATCTGTATTTACCTAAGGCATCCATTAGTTTACATCAAAAGACAATGATATAACGTAGAGACTCTTCATTAGCTAAACAGAATTAATGAGAGGAGTCGCAGAGCAATTTTCTATCACCAGTACCATATAGTACTTCATTAGTATTAATGGGAAAACCAAATTTAATTGTAGGATTCTCTCTCTGCACTCTTTAATGGATTTCTAATTTACATTCTACCAAACATAACACATAGTACATACCTTGTTAGAACAGACACTAGTTCATAAGGTAGAGATGTAGTCAAAACAAGTTTGAATGATTAGGCTAATAAACTTGTCTTACTTTTCTATATGTGCATTAGCACAAGTGCCTTCACTGAAAGTGTTTACTCATTTAAGCATTGCAGTCATTCACATTACACATTAATTCCCATTAGTTGCGGAAGTAGCTTTGGACATGAGATGATTCATTAGAAATCACTGCTCCTTCGTATTATATCTACGAAACAATTTGTAATCTGCTTGCCACAGAGCAAAGATTAACTGACAGAAGTTCCATTACTTATATTTACGAACAATATTGCTTGCGAACAGTAAAATATTAAATGCATCACATCCCAATTCCCTAAGTTAAGCTCGCATAGCGCACAAGAAAACTTCATCTGAGTTACATTTTCTATCAAGCCTAACATTAGGTTACGATGGTCTGTCAAAGTATTGGTCTAGGCAAAGTAGGCATTGGCCCCACCCTTGCTTTGCTTTGTGCTATAACAACTAATAAGTTTGGTTAGTCATATGCAGTTTTGTAATGTATATTGATAATAATCAGTTCTGATTTCACGCAATCGAGTATAAAAATTGAGTTATAGTACGTACATACATCGTATCTAAAAGATAAAATACTTCATAAAATCTTGTGAACCAACGAGGCATTCACAGTTCAAATTGCAACATAACGGTTGATGGGGTTTGGATTTAAACTAGAGACATGACTTAAGTAATATAAATATAAATCATGACCACATGAAACATAATATTAAAGCATTAGATAAATTATTTCATTTTACTCATTTAAAGTTTCCAAAGAGCTACGAAACCATTTAGCTTTGAAGAAATATTACTTTTATGTCATCAACTTGACATAACTCATAACTATACATTCTACATACTACACACTTTAAACATTTATGATGACGCATAACCTAATTGTATCATGGCGAGTACAGGATTTCTAAATACAGATTTATAAGAGTAATGCTACTTGTGAAAATAAATAAACTCTCCAAGTTTTGTATATTATTTAGATTTGATTTCAAGGGTGGGTGCAAATATTAGGTGTTCGCCATAACGTTAGAGTTGGTTTTGTATTATGTATTTACATATGTAGTGGAAAACTAGGTATATCATTGAGAATGAAGCTTAGTTAGGTATTGATTTTCTTGAAGATATGGATAGGAGTATCCATTTGGAGGGAGTAGTGCAAGAATGGTATAAGATTCCATTAATTTGCAAGTTTCATTATCTGCAATCAAGAATTACTGTGACTTTCAGTGGGTTAAATGAGGGAAAGGAAGAGTGCTGAGTAGATGAAAACGCCCAAAGATATAAAAGTGATTATTATTATGTGAATGTTGATGGGATTTTGCTTTTTTAATTAGATTAGTTGGATTTCCATTTGGAAGAGTCAGTGGAGGAAATCTAACTTTTAAATAGTGACCTGAGGGAGAAGGACTCTTATCCTTGCAAAGTCTACAGAAAATAACAAAACAAGGGAAACAAGAGGAGCTCATGAAAAAGTGCCGACGTGGGCCATTGGAAAGCACAACTCTAGGATGCACATTAGCCACGCTACATATCTGATGTACTACAATTTACTAGCCACCTACGTATGTAAATACACCAGTAAAAGAACAATGGGCCAGAGAGAGAGAAAGGAATTGCAAACACATCCGTAAGAATAGGTAAGTAGGGATCTGAAAGGAAAGGTTTCCATTGAAATCATTTCTCCTTCCCTCGTGTGAAACTCTAACAAACTAAGCACTTTGTAGAATCTCGCAGTAGTAGGTCGGAGTTGCTAGTGTTAGTTAGATAGACACTTACGGTGAACAATATGGAAATAAGTTAAGGTATGTTATAAGAGGATCTGGTGGTGGTGATGTGATGTGATATACTCAGTCAGGGCAATTATCAACTCCCTGCTCCACATAATTGATATTATTACGCTCCCGGCTACCTTTCTCCCACCATGTCCTAGCTCATAAATGGTGGTTGGGACGAATAAATCGAGTGGAACGTTCCGGCTATTTCGTGTTATTTATGGTTTTGTGTGTATGAACTCCTTTCCCACCTAATGCTTGCAATGCATACCCTAAGTGTTTCTAACACTCCTCCGTGGGTAATGTTAGATCCCGGAATATAATATGTATTTGTCAAACATGCATTACAGCCATTTCCGATTCCTAGAATAAAGTACTATGGCACTTATTGCAACATAGACGAGAATTTTTAAAAACCTTTATGACATGTAATTTTAAGGTTGCAACCCAACATTTGTGCGAAAACTGTGCAAAATATAGAAACTCTAATTCGTAAATATCATGGATGAAACTACATTGCTAATAATTCCCCAACACGATTTAATTTCTATTACAGTTTTAATACCATTTCGGCTAATCACACATTTTCTGTTCCAACGGAAATTTTCCGCACCTATAAAGATTAGATTTATTGGATGTTCAGTCGAATTTGAAATAGAAAACTATTGTACCTAGTATACATTGTACTACTGTCAAGGATAAAATATACGATAGAGATTTGCTACTTATATAGTATGCTGTATTGCAATTTTGTAGCATAATTCTTGGATTTCTATAAGTACTTATTTATTAGATAGGTACAGATGGAGTTGCCCAATGGGAAATTCAATAGAAAAATTTGGCAGAGTTCGTTTATGCTGTAGAATTTATGTGCCAAATCCGTAGGCCAGCAAGGAAAACCGCATATGTAAGCCACAGTTGAATCCAGTGACTGTAAAGAATACACAGTAGATGAATTCAGAATATTTTATTTGATTAATGACATCTGGGTCTCTAGACAGAAAAGGAAATTATTTCTAGTCAACTGTACTGTACTGAAGCCAAGGATTTCCTCACTATTTCCAGAAATCAGAAAGAAAATGGTAGAAAGAGGAGCGGCGGAAGAAGAATCCAGGGCGGAGAATGAATTGTATCAGCTAAATTACGTCCTTAAGACCATGTAGATATTCTATAAGAACTCAAAACCCATGGAAAACCTAATATTTCGGTGTAGCAATGACTTTTACGGCTAAGTAGCGGTGTTTCAACAATATATCTACGGATATAACTGAAAGTAGAGCAAATTAGGAAGATTTATATGCATAAATACTCAGATGGTGTGCCGGAGTGTCTGTGCATAGATATTTACATTACATAAATGACTAACAACAGAATAGTACAGAATTTACCTTTCCGATTGAAAATGCACAATTCGATTTAAGGAAAGGCAGAGGAAAGCGGTTCATGCAGAAAAGTTGAGATTCGAGATTAAGGACGTAATATGCAATTCACAACGTGTGAACTAACAGAGGAGGAAGGTAAGCTCTTAAGTACAGTTTTGGAGGAGTTCAATGCATGTAAGGATGTCGAGTTGACAAAACAAAGGCTCGTCTTGTACTGTGAGAAAATCCCAGTAAATTCAAATGTCTCTTCTAGCACAAATGATTGCCTTCTTTCTGCCTGAGACATCATGATTTGATGGGCTGCCGAGCTTATCTCATCTCCATTGAGCTCCTCCGGTTTCCAAAACTTCACTTGGGTATCTATCTGACGATACTCGCACAATATTACTCACACTCCTAGGATATGTTCTCCCTACTTATCTCTCTGTGTATGCAAAGTAGTCTAAACAACACTTTACTTGGCTTCTCCTCATACTTTTTCTCCTTACGACGACTTTTACGCTATAGCACACCAATTTAGCTTTGCTATCGAGCAGAGACATTGCACACCTCTCCATAGGGCTCTTTAGTTTAATACTTCCTCATACCTATCTATACAGAAAATCTACATGGTGGGTTCTTATCATGTTCCTAATATTTATTTTGACAAAACAGCAAAATAGAAATTTGGTTTGAAATTTTTCAGATATTATGTATCCATTCGTAAAGTATTGCATTCTCGTTCTAGAACGAAGTAAGAAGAAACTGAAGAAGAGTTTGTTTTAATATATAGATGATCACTAACATATAGTATCTATATACTGGATAGAGAAATAGCTTCTGAAGGATTTTATAAAACTCTGTACTGTAATATTAGAGTAGTTTTCTTGTTGAAGCAAGTGAACGGGACGGCGAATGGTAAAGTCTGCAAAATTTGTGGGGAAATTGCATTTTCCAGTAGGCAGATTGAATGCAAAATTTTTCGCATGACTATTCACTAGTAAACTATACATAGGTTTGTGTAGATTACTATTGAAGCGGACGATATGGAAAATGGAGTTGGATTCCACAACAGAACAGTTCATATTCGTCATATGTGTGAGGGATGAGTGAGAGACAAGTTCTCCTGTCTTTTCTCTTTGCATTTTCAAGACGACGCCTCTGCCACATTTTATTATTTTCTGTGTACACACTGAGAATAGTGTTCCCTGCGTATTTCCTTCCGCTTCCTTAACCACTCGAAGAATGAATGACAAAATTGCAGTGGCATTTGCCTTTACTACAACACTTTTTCCCCAGCAAGTTCTTCCAGTATCGTCTGGTGTTTCGGATTATGCTTATGTTAGGTTTTATTAGTAACTTTTAGCTTCACTGGCATTATAAATTGACTCAACTTTTACTTTGAAGTAAAATACATGTACGTAGCACTTTCGCCAGTCTACGGAAGCTCTACCAAAAAAGGAAGGAGTTTACGCCTTCTCTGTAAATGAGTTCACACAAGTATGAGGGAATAACTAAAATCGTCCATCTCTTACATTTTTAAGATGTCTGTTGGCTTTGCGTGCAAATTGCAGACAAAATCATTGGTTCCTGAATCCTTCGGTTTTATTAGCTGCACAGGGAAGAAAATTGTAAAATATTTATCCTCAGGTTGCTACTTTAAAGCACCTCACTCATGGAGTATGCATGGAAAAATTTATGTGCATAAAATAATTGAATTTCAACATCTCTAGGCTCACATTCCCGGGAAAACATTTAAAATAAATAAAACCTTTGTGCAAAAATGGGTAGTAGAATGATATTTAGGTATGACGAGTCTTACGCGTTACACTAACGGCAAATAAATAGTATAGGCTTAAACAAAATTTCCAGCTGTAACTTTGACGAAAGGCCAAGTTGCGAAAAAGCATGTAGGATCCCTTCTTCATTAATCTCCTCCCGACACTTTAGTACACGGGAATAATTATCCAGGCAATGTGGTTGGGATGGCTCACGTTCGCAGTCTTGGACTAAGTCTTCCCGTTCCTTAATCTTTTATGAGCACTTTCCCGATCGCAAAAATGTTCATTGTACGTATACTAACGTTGCGAGCAACAAGTATGTATTTGAGTCTAGAATGAGCAACTTTAGTTCTCTCGGATCCAACTAAGTATTTTTTAAAAGTTTTTCTAGCCTGCATAAGTTCACGCTCACCTGTAGACTTCCTCTCCATCTGTAGGAACAACAGAAACAATTAACTTAATTGCTTTTTTCTCTTGACTTTCTCACTAAGTGCATCGGTACTTAGGGGCTACCGATTGATTTCCACATTATGCAAATGGTACTCCAAAGTTTCCCGGGACTAGAAATGAAACTCTATTGTGTACAAACAGTCCTTGGTTTTCATCATTAATAATTCAGGTAATTGACTTGCATTGAATTGAAACTATACCTAAATCAAACTTTTGGAAATGGAGTCAGACAGATGGATACTTGCATCTTCATTGCAATTTCTTTTTGTTTGTTATTATTTGGCAATCTCTGCACGTTAGACTCTAATGTATTCAATCAACCCTCTCCAAAACAAATACAAGTTCTCCAACCATCTGTGACTTCTTCCGCCCTGAACAGAAGAACAGAGGGAAAAGTTTAACCCAAATCTTATAATGGATAACAAAATCAACAAAATATTCAAAATACCATCAAAAGAAAACGCAAAATGCCAGTCTGACAAAAATAATAGAAATTGAAAAAACAAGGGTACCTGCTAGCACAAAAAGACGCATTAGTCGAGTGAACGAGAATAGGTAAGTATACAGATTTCCAAAGTATCCGTCGGCGAGTGCCTAAAGTTTTCTCTCTTCGGTCCTGTGCTTCTTTCTACTATTCCACTTTCAGCTATGAAAACAGCCGAAATCGATTCGTTGAGAATCATTCACTTGCCGACGGAGCTCCATGCAGCAACAAAGCGCCTCGTTCTCTAGAATTACTGGAGAAACTCACGACAGGATTCTCTCAGTCAGCCCGCTACTGCCAACCAAAACACCCACTCTGCTCTCACTGTGGCTTTCCCAATTTTTTCGTAGTTTTCTTTTCTATCGTCTCTTTGACTTCCACTTACTCTCTTTTCTTCTCTACTAGTGCCGAAAAATTTAGCCAGACTAAACGAGTCAAACTTTGGGATCTCAACCTTCCTTCTCATATTTAAATCTCATCATTCTTCCCCGGTTTGATCTAGTTATCTGTTTATCCAGTTAAAAACTATTTGCTGAACTTCTGGGGTGGAAAACGAAAAATACTTCTCACAACTACACATTAAAAGCCATTTTACTAGTCTCAACCTACCCATCATCATTATAAATGAAGAACAAAGACTTTTTTATACTTACCCTTTGGTTTTCCACTGCCGAAATGCCAACTTAACTTGATTTTCCACTTGGAAAAATCTTGATAACACTGACAAGAACAAACTAAATTCTAACTACTGCATTATGAACACAAGTATATTGTGAACAAAGGGGAAATAGAGTTGTTCCAAGTGATCTACTCATCTGTACCAAGACTCCGACAAGATAGTCTCATTACACCAAAGCGAAATTCCATGTTTGCTATTCTCTTCGGGATTCTTATTTGTCGTTAATATATCTCCTCTGTTAAGTAATAACTAATGTAGGCGAAGTTCGCATGATTCTTTGTGTAAGAAAAAGCACGGACAACATCTCTAACATGTGTCATTCACAAAATTTTCTCATGTGGGAACTTCCTCTGTGCAAATAGCAAACATTGTTTACACTTTCGATCATGTGACTCTACTAATAGGAGAGAGGCAACAAGATTTTGATCCTAACAAACTCATTATTATTCCGAAGTAATAGCTACAACTCCCAATTCAGACTTCGGCACAATTATCCAATACATTTGCGGATCTTAATGTCCTATTACTACACACTACCATTTTACACAGACCTAAGTCTTATTGTCGCTATTTATTAATCATTATATATAACCTAGATTCTTAAACTGTATGTATACTCTCTAAATATAGGCTTGTTGCGAAATGGTCCGTAATATGTAAGTATACTTAAGTAATTATGAATAATGAACCACTTGGGTATTTAATAACTTAACAACATACTGAACTACAAAGGACAAAGTAAGAAGTAGCATGCTATTATTTCGGTTTCGTGTACATCTGAAGTGCCTTTGAAAACGACGACAATCTCCTACGTAAGTATGAAAGTGGTGGAAAATAATTCTGCAACCTCAATTACACATTAAAGAAAGTATACTATGAACAATTATCTACCTGAGCTGGAACTTTAAACCCTTAAGTGGAAAACATCAAAGAATAAACGAGTTGGACGTGAATAATAAATGCACAAAGTATATTTCCCAGAGTATTTAATTTGAATTGTATACTTGTGCTCCTGCATGTGACTAAATACTTAATAGTTTTCCTAACTACGTTATTAGCAAATTACTAGTGTGTGCCAGAAACATATAAATGAAAATGACCGCTGAAGGACTTTGTGCTAGATATTTATGTCTAAGTCACTTTGACAGTACGTGAGGTCAAACCAGATTAATTCATGTGGTGTTGACAGTACTACAGCCAAACAAACATTTGAGCCGGTAACCACTGCAAAACAAATGTTCTCTACTGTCATCAACTTGTGTAGTAGTGTTATAGTAGAATACGGTTGAAAGGGGTGATTAGAAGAATATTAAAGATATTCATAGTTTGTCAACAGTCCTAGTTGTGGAGAACAAACAGATGTCCAAGGATTACTTGCTCTTACTTGCGTAATAGGTTATTGTACATGACGTATTTATGTATGCTACTGAAAACATTATAGAGGATCTATGTGGGACGGGTCTTCCATACTAAAACAACGTTGAGTAAGTGTAACAACAGTCGGGATCGTGACCACAAGTGTAATGTAATAGAGCTGGGAATGGGAGTAGTGCTGTAAATGTTTAATAGATTTGTAGCTGTGTACATTGACTACAAATACACGGAGTGTGCATGATTGTATGATGATGGAGAATAATGGAATTGAATGTATTTATAATGCATGTATTTAATATCGGGGAGATTGGGGAGAAGGACGATAAGAAGGAGTGAAAAGAGAAAACATGCAGTTAGTGACAGAAACAGCTGCATATTAAACCGCATGATGAATGATAGAGGAGGATGGAAATGAAATGAGTACCTTTGATAATAACTCGACAGAAGCTTGGAAAACAATCAGTTTGTTTGAAGAGTAACAGAGAAGAGGATGTTGTTCATAAGTAGCTATCGTTGGTTCGTCTCTGGCAACTGGTGCTTCGCATTGTAATAAGTGTGAAGGCATGTGGTCTTGGGATGAGAGTTTGTTCCTGGTGATTCCAACATTTACACTTACATTAGTTACATCAGACCAGACGTACATACATGACCTATAGATTAACGGAGGATATTATACGAAAAGAAGACCCAGCTGGAGATACTAAATACATTTACTTTGCCATCCATCCATCGAACTTGCACTGCATTGCCCTGTCATGCCACGAACAGAGAACAAATCAAAGTCGTGTGACTTGACTGGACTCATTGATGGATTTCTTTCAGTTTGTTCATGTGTAAAAGCCGAGAGAGGTGTAATGCTTGGCGGAAAGTGGCCCTGTGGTAAAATATAGTAAATGCGGTACATTATTCGAGATAATATAAGGAAGAGTCCTGTATAGACTCACCTGAAACTAGATCAGAACAAATCAACTCGGGTTTCTCTTGACTTGACTCTTTCCTAGTGCTATTGATTTCATTTGAAGAATTGAATCAGCCGAAATACCTACAACTAATACGGAGCATAATGGGAGACTGATATAACTTCGGAGTTGTTCACTCACGTATAAATAGCTCTCTCCGAAATAAGAATCCTATCAAAGAATATACTACTCTAATGGTTACATATTTACTAGGGCGATTACTTACTAATGTTACTAAAGATATATAACTGCTCCTTTGTGGTCTGATTGTCTCTTTCCTCCTTTCGTGGATTCAGTCCAACAAATAAACTAAAACCTTCCCTTGGAGCAAGCCAAGCGGAAACAGAGCCTCTCTACTTCATTCCGATTACATCCAGACAGACACACAGTTGGATATACTTGAACTTTCGTCCAGGAGCCAATGAAAATGAAAGCCTCCTACTACCCGAAAAACTGACAATAATACAAATACATGTAACTTCACATCTCTAGTGCGTGCACTTATCTAAGGACTTGTAAAATGAATTTATGACTCTACTTGACCGGCACTATATTTGAGTTATTTATTACAGATAACCATTGTCATGCTAGTTCAACCTCTCCAGAGTGGGGATGAATCGTGACAGAGTTCTGTATTGTCTCTCCGAAACATCAATATTAGTAATTCTAAAATCCGGGCAGAAGACAACGGAGGTGAAAGCTCATTGAAGTGACTGACGCAGAAAATCTCAAGAAAATGAGTCGCTTTGAATCACCTTTTCAGGTGGCCGGACTCTTCTTCATTGCTGCCTTTGTCAGCGTCGGATTGATTTTCTTCATCAACGCTGAGGCACAAAGTCGACTCTCTGACAATAGCCATTCTTCTGCAAGTAAGCACAGTTAATGCTCAACCTACTTGTATACCCTGGTATATAATATTATATTAACAGTTCCGAATTGTTGTGGTGTGCACATAGTTTAGCCGTACATTCTCCCGTATTGATTTCCTATCTAACTTAAATGGGTATTACTTTTTCTTCTATCTCCTTCACGGAGACTCTTATATTTATCTATTTCCCTCTTCTGAAGATACTAAACTACGAACTAGTATGTAAAATATCATACACCTACTCCCACTCATGACTGGTCTATTCCAATTTCATGTCAGGACTCACTCACTGAAACGAAATAGTCAACTCTCTAAGCATATTATTTTATAGCTTATACATTTTCTAATAACAAGGCTATAGGAATTTACTCGACATCATCTCTCATATTTTGTAAACCTAAGGAACCAGATAGACAGAGAGGAGGGTAGAGGCAGCAGAGCGAACCACATACAACAACATTACATTTTCCAAATCACACACGTTGCAATTCTACAGTAGTACTTCCTATCAGTGTATCTGACCCTATCGTATCATCATAGTAGTACACAATAGAACAACTTCCATAACATAAGCATGTAGATTATATAATAAATCCTAGGTAATTCCATCCATCCATATCATGTTTTGACATGACACTACTAATGATATACAGTCACTGCAGATTACGATTATCACAACCATTCTGCAAACATATATTCAGCGATTATCACAACAATACAGGAAATATATATTCTTACAATGCATGCCACTTTCTCCCTTAAATTGCTAAAATCCTTATTCTCCCTATATCTCTTCTCAATAGTCAATACCTACTGAAAATGTTTTTCCCACTTTTTTCTTATGATCTTCTCTTGGGCATATCTATTGTGGCACACTTATCGTTGGCATTTTGGCATTGAGAAAAATAAATTTGGAAACCTTTTCTGATATTCACATACATGTCAAAAGGATAACAAAAGATGCGCAGTAGCTAAAGAATAATGAGCTCGATAGAAAAATCACCCATTTTGCAATTTGCAAACAATGTTACATTTACATACTATAAACCATATCATTGTTCATCAAGTATTTGCGGGATCATACAATAGACATAATAGAATGTGTAGGAGTACATTTATACAATGATGTCAGCTTAGAGAATAATAATGATACAAATGATGCATAAACTATGGACCGATTCTTTGGTAGTAACACGAGGATGACTTTACATATCTCTTGACAATAAGTCAAGTTGGGTTCACTCGGAAATCCATTGTGGGGGAGCTTTAGAATGGAAATGAGTAAGGCAGGGTATATGAACCTATTCTTATGTTATTTATCTAGTTTACACTCTGTGTGACTACTTATTGGGTTGGATTGGTTTAGCTCAGCTTGGGTGTGTTCTCTGCTGCTAAGTTGTATTATTTGTATTTGAGTGTAACCAGCCCAAAGAATGTTTATTGATAGGAAAACTATTTAAAGTTGCATGTATGTGCTAGAAATCGTATATAAAAGCATGATAATCGTTTGTACACAGGAAAAGGAACGCAACCAAAGCTAAATCTACTATTCAAATATAAATCAACCTAATATTTGCAAAACGCTTTGCAATTCGGGTAGGGAATGGTTTGGGAAGAAGGAGGGACAGCTGGGCAAAGGCTCACACAGCTTAAAATGACACTTTAGAAGCAATTGAATAGCTAGTGCGGAATATACGGGTCTGTTTATGTACTTCCCCATTCCTACCTACAAACTAGAATAACATGAGCGAAATGCAATGGCACTAGTTTGTACTTGGTATTGCAGTTCATAGGTACTTTGTACTTAAACTTAAGTATATAGTACGGGTGCATGTTAGGGATATACACGTAGTACATATATCTGCAATGGAAAAGCAAACTACTGCATTACAGTCAATGTTTACTACCAACACTTTAATTAGTTCGGGCTAAGAACTCTAAAAGCTTATTTTTATGCTTTGTGTTCTTTAAAATAGGATCGATTTTTGGTTTTCCTCCAATAATTCACTCCAGCAAAATACTAAAATATATAAGCCCATCATTAAGAAGCAATTTATTGTTCCTGTTTACTTAACTAGACCGATTGTAACCTAACTGATGAATAACCACAGTTAGCCACACAAAAGTTAATTAATGTGGACACAATAGCTTGTATTTTTTACGAAAACACACCATAGGGAGCAAATCGTATATTTGTTGTGAGACAGACAAACTTTGTCATTAGTTCTCAACGGAACCTCTTTGATTACAATGCTTCATTTACTATTACAATGAAGATGGACTTTCAATGTCGGATATTCTGAAACCGAGAGTCTCCAATTTAATGTTCAATTAATGTAGCGCAGTGCGCTAGTAAATGCGCTATGTAAACTATGTCACGAATATCCCCATTTGAGTTTCCAATACCTGACTGAAAAGATTACTTTAGATATTATGCCCATTCTGTTAACGTAATTTCTCCGTCAGTTCTAGTGTTGGTGATAGAGAAGGAAGGAATACTTGAAAGGGAAGTGAGCTTTTGGTTAATTTATCAAGTTTTCGAGTTTTCCTCTTGAACACGCAAGGCCTCGCTTGCTTTAAAGGAGCAAATAATAATGGACTCCGATTGAGCCAATCATTTGAGTATACTTTGCTATTCTAAGGCTGACTGCTGCCACTCTGTAAGTCGTAATGCAATGTGTCCTCCATTCGTCCACTCACCTATTGTCTATCTACTACACGAATGTCTCCTATAATAATGAGAACAACTATAACGTTTTCAGTCTGCACAAAGTTCCGTTCATTAGAATGTCCAATGACTGAGCAAGTGTTCTGCACCAATTTGCCTTCCCACCATTCAATTGCTCCATTTTCCAATTTCCACCCTACTACAGATAAAATAATAGAGGAATCTCTTTGAAACTCCAAATTCTACTCCACTTCATGTCAACATACATCACATTATTACTACATCACTAAACTCCAGTTTACCAGTAAATTGTAACAGATTAAACTCAAGTAACTGTGATGTACACATTTATCACAATTTCAATACCAGTAACCACCTCAATGCACACAGAACAGAAAAACACATTGTCACGAATTAATAAGATTCATACTTGACTGCTAAGATTTGGCAATAGCTTTGACATGGAAAGAATTGTTCGCAAGTCCCATTTGATAGATTTGTTGAGAGATATTGCATTCTTTTAAAAAGAAACAATCATGAATTCGTTTGTTCTATGGAGCGAAAGATGAATGTCAATGTAAATAAGACCCAATTCTCAAGTTAACTGGAGGGTACGTGGAGTTGGAAGAGTGAATGTATTACGAAGTGGTATGACGAAATAGTAGTTATAGTTCATACATAACAGACATCAAATCATACAGTTGCACCGTTAATTAAAGAGTCGCTGCAAACAAAGAAATGTCAGCTTCCGAAATATCCGCCCAATTGTCATGTTTTGAGAAGAAAAGAACAAAGACTTTCATCATTTCTTAGAAAATAGAGAAACTTGTATGTTTACAGGACTGCACATAAGAAGTACTTGTTTAAAAAGGAATCGAGTTAGATAAAAGTTAAGTCTGATTTGCTGAGAATCTAAAAATGCATTTCTTGACTTGTGCCAAGAAAAGTAATGGAAGTTAAAGAGATAATAACAGTAACATCAGTTTTGCAAACGACATGGTGCTTATCCTTAGTGGAGTGGTCTAATTGTGATGGAGAACAATAGGGAAACCACTGTAGAAGGAAAGAGGAGGGTATAGTCCAACAAACTGAGTAGTACTATATGATTTTGGTTTCATTAAAGTTTGGAGTGGGAAGGGACAGTAGGAGTAGGTAACCAATTTATTGCTTTTGCAAAGGTTTCCGTCGGAACTGTGTATGTAGGTATGTCTGATGTGTAAGTGGAAGGAGCATTGCTGTGTAATAAATCAAAGAAAGACACTGACAATAAATTCTGTGAAGATATAATAATAGTATAGTGATAGGCAGCGCTTTTGGATTGCTTACGCAGCAAAGTGAAGGAAGGGGTAGGCATTAGGTATGTACTGTTACATGGTTGACAAGACACGATAAATAGTACTAGGTACCTGAGTCTTGCCTACGTCTGCATATGATACAAGTTGTAGTAGAGTCGAATTATGTGGGTAGTCAGTTGTAGTCACTGTAACTTTTCTCAATAAAGGCCGATAGCATTCGATTCCTTTGTCGAAATTTTATAGTTGGGAAGAGACGAGAGTGAAAAGTAAGTAAAGGAATGAAAGCAAAGGTAGGAGACAAATAAGGTAGTCTTGGTATAGTAAATAGAATTGATATGGAGATACTAGATAGAATGGTTTATAGCTGAGAAGTTTTGTTGGTTCGTGTCGTGTCGTGAAGGGATGTGTAAACTCATTGAAAGTCAAAATGTATAAGGAAGAAAGGAAATGAAGACAAAAAGCCGGGCTAGATTTCACTTGTAAAGATTAATGCCGGTGGATGATAGAATCAAGAGAATGAGACTGTTCCCATAAGTGGCTTCACCTTGTCTGCATAAACTGGAGGGAAGAAAGTGGAAGGTAGTTTAGTTCAAGCCTAGGCCAAGCGGGACTTAATAGTATTTGTAGGTTTAGAGAGAAAGATGAGATTGTGTGTGCCTACCTGGATGGAGGAGACCTGGAGGACTGTCTACCTACCTATCAGGTATATATATGTGCTACATACTTTATAGGGAAGCCAACTAATTTGCCCTAATAATACTCTAAAGCTGCAGACAGACATATCCTCGAGTATGTTTCACTTAGTTTCCTCCTCTGTGTCTTTCTGTAGATATATGTAGCTGCATATAGTAAATACATAGTAGAACTGCTGTTTATCCGGCTGAATGGAACTCGTTCAGCATGTGTATTCTATTTACGTTACATTGTGTGAAATGCAAATGCACAGTTGATTTCCTAAGGGAGACCTTAGGACGTTCATATTTTGCTTGAGATCAGGAAATATCTTTTGATCGCTTCAAATGCATTTTCATAAAGATTGAATAAGAGCAGAACAACGAAACACAGCGAAATCAAAATAACTGGGATAAACTGTGTAATCCTTTGCGAGAGAGCGGGAGATGAATGTAGTTTTCATATTAGATAAAGTCACTCGCCCTTCTTGCCTTCGCGGATTCACTTGACACTGCAAAACTACTTCGTTCTTGATACGCAGTAGGAAGAACACTAAGAAAGACATATAATGTTTGCCTTGGGACTCCGCGGAAATACAGACAGAGTATCTTGCTCGTCTGCTTTCTATATCTACAACTTTCTATTAGTGTTTCCTTTTACAGTTTCCCTATTACTTGCTTACTGCACTTCCTTTTCTCCGACTTTCTCCATTTCTACTATTTACTTACTCTATACATAGCTTATGTGCCACAGTAGCTTTTTCACTAGCTTTGCTTCGCTCCACACGCTCGACAGAATAATTCATAAAAGATTCCCTAATTTACTCAGTCAAATGAGTGGTGCTGGTTGGGAGAGAAAGTCTACTTTCTCCATATACCTATATTATGCTCCTAGATATGTATAATATAAATTATACTCATTGTTAGCTTCCGCTGTGATGATAATATAGTAATAAGTATGCTTATACACTAAGGATCTTACTGAGTTACAATGTTCTTTGTACAGGTTGTGTGAAAAGTAGTCGAAATGAACAAATGCTAATAATACTGTAATTCCACAAAGTAAACCACTGCAAAGGAGGGCAATTTACAACATCAAACGCTAACTTAGAAAGTTTTTTTGTTCAACACTCGAGGAAATAGATAATGTAATTAATGTCAGCACTACATACACATTATTTTTCGTCAAGAGTTTTCTTAGGTAAAAAATTCCCCTTTTTGTAGACTTGTGACATTTTCTTTAGTCCTATTAATTTTTCATCTTCACAAATGACATTTTCTCCAGGAAATTTACTACTTCCTCCAGCTTTAAAAGTCTTTTTCTTTTGTTGTGACTTTTTGAGAACCCTGTATAGTAAACATAGAGAGAGATAATTCAGTTCAGGACTTTTCTAGACTTTATTCAAGTTGGGGCTCATCAGCCATGTCAAGCTTGGCTTAACCAAAAGAAGAGAAAGAATAAGAATGAGATAGAAGTGAAGGCACAAGAGTCAAGAGCAAACAGAAAAATGTCTGCGTTAGGGTGTCTGTATTGTATGTCTTGAATAAAAATCAGTTACCCATTTGTTCAGATGTAGTAGCCGACTGAGAGAGTATACCACTTACTTACGCACACGTAGCATAAACCAACGTAGCAAAATGGAAGTCGGCGGGAGAAAATAGTTGGCCATATGCTATGAACTGTGCACTATTATTATTTCAGCTGCACATAATATTATTACGTATTTACATGTGCACTTCACTATGCATCCGTGTGTAAGAGAATACAAAATGAGTGGGCGATCGCAACGCAAGACACATACTAAGGTGGTAAGTAGCAGTAGCGTGTTGATATTATTAACCAACTGAAACCAAGAAGCAACATGATATTATAGTGCACGAAAATGCCCGAAAGCGAGAATTGTAACAGAGCCGACTTGACACAGCAGAGTGCGATTTGATGGGAATAGTTCATTTACGTGATGAATGACTTTCTTTGCGTGTCCTCTCCCCCTAGCCCTACATTTTATCAATTTTTACTTCTACTTTTACGTTCTACAAGTTAGTATACCTTGGTCAATCTTCCCGAATTTATTTGACCTCACGCGACTCCTCTTTTCTTCCTTCTCCAGTCTTAATGCAAAGTTCAACACTCTGTAAAGGACGCTCCTGTAAATCCTGTGTCCTTATGTCTTCTGAATTTCTTATGAAGAGTGTTGTGTTCAGGATAAGCTATGTCACTCCTTTCCCTTGACTTGACTCTGTCCCCTCGTCTCCCCGTTCTACATCGAAGAGCAATTCACTGAAAGTTGAGGTGACCGAATCCCAGCGGCGAGAATTTCTTTCCTTACAAAGTGCTCTACACAAAGTAATGTACTTTACTAGGATTCACCCGACACAACTTCCAAACCTAATGCGGTTTTTGCCACTCTCTACACCTCACTATTACAATATACATCACACTACACATTCACTGGTTGAACATTCAGGCAGAGCATCCATCACAAAAATGTTCCTTGATAGTAACAAGAATATTTTAATATGCTTTTCCAGAGTTGTTGGCACTTTTCTTACTCGTGTACTAGATTACTATGTACATTACGTTCACTACTTGTAAACACTAACTAACTATTGTTGATCTCAGCATAATATATCCATGCTTAACCTACTGTACATTCATCCATAATGCATAAAAGACCCAAATTACCCTGCGTGAAGCCAATCCATGCATATTGTATCACAGCTACTCATAGCTATGTTACAAACGCAACGAGAGGGCATTAACTTTCCGTCGTACCTTACATTTTGGTAGAATAATAATGTCTTCCTCTCAATAAACCTTAGCTTAAAATCAGTCGAGATAGTTTGATATTATTTATACAATAAAAAGATACTTGTGCCATGAGACCCTATTTTTACTGGGAATTTCACATGTCTGTTGCTTTCCTGGGAAATAACCATGATAATCTACATTTCCTATAAAAATATCTATTAATTACCAGATTACATTCAATGTAAGCTACATAATACAGTAAGGGTCAACCAACAGTATCCGTGGGGCTTTCTCTTTCGCTATGTTAATTCCATATACGTCGGTGAAAGTCGTATAAAAGTGAAAATTTTGTTTTATACGAATACGTGTCAGAATTTTATCTGAACTTAGCATAATAGGGGAAGAGGATATCTCTTATGGATATCTTGCGGTACAGTCTTACATGTTTGGTGGTAATCCTTTTGTAAAGGCTGAAAAACCAGGAGAAAAGTTGGTAAATCCCTTGGGACAGTAGATTACATACAGGTAAGTGAGAACAGTAAAATGCATCTGTGTAATTATGTGTCTTGTACATTCGGTGATGATGTCCTTGAAAAGAAATAATGCTGTTAGGGATAAAGTTACTGACTGAAAATAAATAGAGCATAAGGAGAGGAATGGACGGAAATGTCCAAAGTGCACTAATGATCAGACATTAATTTCGTATCTCACATGGAGGAGGCAAGGCCAGCTGTGTCCTTGTTCTGTTGTGCTATAAGTCAGGATATTTATGTGTTGAAGAAGAAGAAATTGAAGAAGAAGAGAGGTGTTTCGTCTTGAGATTGGAATTGGACACCATTGCTGTCCCGTAGACAGTTAAATTATTATATTGGGAGGGCAGGGCAAAAGTTTTATTTACTGTCCTCATAGCTCACATTCTGTTTATGGTAGAAGTGATAATGGGACATGAAAGAGCGAGATACATTTATTTCTCAGGAATGTAATATCGGTGTAATAGAAGGGATTGGGGATGGTTATCGTGTCGTCTTCTTCTGCTTAGTTGCTCTTATGTCATCCATTTCAGACGGAACATAAAGAATTGGCTTCTCTGTGTTGACTGTGGAGTTACGGAGGGTAGGGTACGTAGCGTACGTGAAGATCCGAGTGTGCCTCAGAGATATATGTTTCCTTGCTCCATAATATATAAGTGTACAAGGATAGATAATGGTACATTCCTTATCAGGATTTCTGTGTGCTGTTTTGTTCTCCTCTGGTGATCAGGATAGTTTCCCATTACCCTTGTTCTAGTATGTATGGGGAAAGAGTGTTGTATTACAAAAACGTGTAGTAGTTCAGGACAGTCAATACAGTCTCATGCAGTAGTAGGTACGGAAGTATCGTAGATCAGGCCGAGTGGCACCGGCAGAAATATACTTTGGTAAATAGTATTCTTTCGCCGTTGTCTATGCGGTGGGTTTGTTCGTCTTGCTTGATCATTTTCCTCCTCCTATATATTATGTGCATAGAAATGGATATATGTTACATAAGCATGGCTGGGGATATGGGAAAGCTTTTTGGAGACGATGAAAGTAAAATTGTCGCTTCGACTCGCGCATCACGTTTCAACTTGCCGAACTCTTTTCCTTCTGGTAAAAGAGGACAGGCAATAATGCTTTTACAGACGAATTTAGTTTAGTTTACTGTGAGATCACTGAGATTCGCATTTGCTCATCCAGCTGATAGGGAAACATTGCTTCTTGGCTCATTGATATGGCCAATTCGATAGCACTTGGAATTGGAAAAGGACGAGTTGTGTTGATCTGACTGAGTGAGCTCATCTAACCAAAGCGTTAAGGCAGCCTCCGAATTCCTCTGGATTTCAAATGGACTTTTACTCGGAGAAAACATCTTTCCCTTTGTAGCCAAGAAGAAGAATGAGAGACGGAGAGAGAGGAGATCAGTCGAGACCACTGACCAGGCACAGTATTCCTATCCCGTTTCACTTGCAGCCGAATTATTGTCTCCACTTCCTCTCCTTCCTTTCATTTCTCCTTTTATTGAGTTGCTTTTTTACTGATACACGGAGATACACGTCCCTACTTACTCCACTTTATAAGTTACCCATTACCACGCTCCTTTCTTCTCCATTCAATACTATATCAGTCAGGACAGTATAATGCAATATCCACCAAAAAGCTCCTTCCTCATTCAAAAGACGCTTTCTGTCAGAACAGACCTACCTATATAGTAGTTATTCTATACTATATACTTATACCGCTATAATATATGTGTATAAGGTCTCTTAGATAAAAAGTGCGAAGTACAAATGCCATTTTTACAATAAGAATAGCTGGGATTGCAGCATAGATGAGCTAGGGGCTACCAGGCAGTCCAGGATATATTAATGGTAACAGTGAGCTTTGAACGATTTTCTTTTGCTCCTTTTGTATGCTTACTTATGTAGCTAATGTATTTATATGTGATGCGTACGCCGAGTCAGGTCTTATTGCTTTTCTTTACTGCACCTACTACTTTCTCACCATTAACTATTACCTACTCCTACTTATTTTCCTCTGTTGTTGTTGTGTGTGACTCGGATTTAGTTACTTTGACTATTCCACTCAATCGATTTTTACTTTACGGACGGATGGAGAGTCATTTATTTTATACTTCAATTGTTAGATAGCAAGACACACTATAATGCAATTCCAGCAAGAACAGATCAAACTAAACCAAGGAATCAACTAAATATTATCTTTATACCACTATATGGCTTGTATTTGCATTAGACAGCTTTTATTTGGGGATGAATACTGAATAGTACTTCTTCAATCTGCTGCAGTTTTACATAATACTATGGTGTTGCAAGGTTTTCTAGAAAAAAATCACATACTTATGCATAGAGTTCGGTAAGTTGATCTGGAGTAGTATTGAGGGCAAATCTTATATGTAGTGTTGCTTTAATATTTACATTTTTAAGTGTTTACAGAGAGTTATTGAAAAATCATTATTTTCTCACAAGCTGTAGTTACATTTGATATTGATAGAATGTTTAGTAGTGGCGAGATGTTCGAAACATATTTTACACAACCAGTCAGACATTAAAGTTGAGTATTAGGGAAAGTTGTTCGTTTGGGAAAGCAGTTAATATTGACTGACATGTTGGGTATATAGGTGTGGCGTACGATGAACATAAAAAGGGAGGCTAATATGATGATAATGTGAATGATGCAGTATTTAACTCTCTGTGTAGACATAACAGAGGCGATAAAGAGGGAAATAGCAGAAATGAAAAGTAGATTTGGAATTATTCCCATCGTCGTAGTTTATGTGGTGGAATTGGATCTTACTGACGGAGTGAGCTAATGACCGCGAAGACCAGATAAGAAAGCAGACTACTAATACACTAACTACCTAATAGAAGCCCTAGAACCTACATGCCTCCTAGTTGTGCACATTGCCCGGGAGTAAGAGCTCTTTTTCATTGCCTGCTGTATATTTCATTCAATCCATACTAGCACATGTATATTTCATATTATGTTCAGTAAATGTTAAAAATATACATTTACGAGCCAAATCGGCCGTGTATTGGAGCCGTGCTAAAAAGTGCTCATCGGATCCACTCCAATGAAAAAGTAATCGCAATAGCTATGCACAATTGTGTGTAGATACTAGAAACCATTGAGAAGCTCTCTCAAGCATAACTCTTTTGCAGCCATTCTCCTATTGACTAAATTCCTCTTGTGGACTCTTAAAAGCAAATTCAAATGACCGTAATGTCTCTGCTCCTGACTACTGGATACTTTTCTTCTTCAACAAAGTAACAGTTGATTATGAATTTTGGATGGAATGGCTTAAAAGGAAATTGTAGTTTCTCGGATTCTGTCTGACAACCAACCCAGAAGTCATTCTTCTTGTGGTTGCAAAGGAAACCTGCCATTTATTTTTCATACCAATAGGCCTAACTCAGGGAAACAGGACCTAGTCACGTTCAGTGCATTGCGAACTTTCTAATACAGTCAATTTTCTTCATTCTCCTCACCACTCCATTCTCTGCATATTTACTATGGTCTCCCCATAAAGTAGTCACTCTAACTTTCTCCGAGTGGTCTATACCAATTTTGTCTTAGTATGGGTGCATGTAAAAATTCATCTAAAGTAGGTAGTGAATTTGTATAAGATCATACATACATTAAGCTATTCAAATAATTTTTTGTTCATAAGAACGTCTCTAATTGTTGCGTTGGGTATGCTTTTTCAATTTAGTATAGTTTAGGGTCGAATGAGCCTAATCAAAGTTTTACAGTATTATTGGCAAAACTGTCGAGGAAAATCTTTCTTCTTCCATCCAATGTTTTTTCTTTAGGAGTGATGCAAACAAAGGTAGCAGAACTTGCGAGAAAGTAAATGGGGAAAGTGGTGTATCCGCAAAAGCGGTGTTTGTTAGTAGTGTTACTTATCTTTGAGAGAAAGTGTGCCTGTTTACTATTTTGGTTGTGATATCAAAATAGAAATGTAGAAGTGAAATGTGTTAGACAGATAATATACATATTATTTTCTTTCTCCCAAGTATGTTACATTTCCATCAAATGTCTAGTTACTCAATCCCACATTTTTAAGTCGACGAGGTGCTGCATAATTAACATGCTGCCATTTCCATGGTCAGCCAGAGTTTTTGTAGGCTGTATACAAAGAATACAAACGGTTAAAGTAACCCAGTTCATTGATTAATATACATTGCCAAATCCAACTGTTATTGCCGAAATTGGCATGGACATAGATCCAATCCGGAAAACACTTATTGCGAAATTGATTTTCTATATCATGCCATCGGGTACCAGCACCAAAGCACTATTTTCTTATACGGTTAGTGTTTACCTAGTTAGTTCAGCTCCCTGCTATTATATAGGAAGGTATAACATTATCTCTTTATTTATTCCACCATAAGTTAAGTATAGTCGTAAGTATAATCTTAACTGATAGGAATGGCTAGACGAAGAACTATTTGGGTAACTATCACAAATGCGGTGAAATATCTACTGCAGTATCAAAGAAGACAAACAAATGTGGAAAATTGACTTTTAAATTAAAAGAGAAAATACGAAGATTTCTTTTCATGTCTACAAACAATATTTGGCAATGGACTTCAGAAAATCTCAAGTTTAAATACAGACAGTTGAAACAGAGTACAAAGAATGGTTTTGTTCATATATTTAGTACTGTAACTATTTACTGCATATAGGTGGGTTTCCGTAAAATATTTCGGGATTCTACAACTTGTATTGTTGGCTAGCACATTTTGAAGAACTTGAGTGGACTCCATCACAAGATAGCGTAAAGGCTTTGTGAAGTTGAGTTGGGGGCGGAAGTTCGTTTCAAAGCTTCAACTCAAACAAACAAATTACATTCTTTGAGCTCTCTGCCTGCATATCTTCTTTCACTTCTGTTAAGCAGCTGACCATCCAGGTTTCAAAAACATGTATCATGAATCATGACCCAAAGTATCTACTTATAGTCGACAAAACTCTAATAGCTATTACAGATAGTACTTGTTACGTATACGTGATCATGGTATAGTAATGCCTTAATCATCAAAACCCCAGGGGAAAATTTTGTATGGCCATTAAAAATCTGCCTCCAGGCCATAATATTACGAACAATGGTATTATTTGATAAGCATGAGGTATCCATTACTTTGCTTCCCAGCTTGAACTGTCTAATGTCTTATGCATTACCGACAAGACAGATAATTGACAAGATGGTGGCCAACTTGAAAGGTTATGCATGTTTCGTATCATTGCCGAGGTCCACTTACGAATTCATTTTCAGTGCATTTCAACGTATAACATGCACCCATGTCCCCTGAAAATGCACACCAAAAGAAAGTTGTCGTAAAGTGCCAGCTTTACAGTATCGATTGCTGCTATTTTTAAAATTAAAAGTTCTGCTTCAAGCATTGAGACTTTCAGCCATCGATTATACGTAAGTATAATAAAACGGACAGCTATCCTTATACTACCGTACATATAGAGTTTATTACAATTATATACACCAACGTAGTATTTAATGCTTTTGTAAAAAACTAATTCTTTTTAGCAATGCCCTGTTTCCGTTTCTTCCACTTGGCTTTCTCCTAAATGAGGTATTAAGTGGGTGTACCTAGTTCTATTGAATTTTTATAAGTAACAGCTTAGTATTGTTTGTGTAATGGGCCATTTTCCCAAGGTTTTTTCCAATTTAGAAGTCAAAGTGCCTGACTAGGGCCAATTATACCCGATTTCATATTGTTTGAAGGTATTATGTCTAACCATAGTATATCATGTGCTTATTGTGATAAATGTCTCTCTTTATTCAACGTCTCATTTAGTGTAGAAGCGGAGTCTCTCAGTTATGAAAGGGATAGATAGGAGGGGGCTACATAATGTGATAGGCACCTGAGGTGTATATTGAAGTAAACAAGAGTAGTGAATTTATTCCCTATATGGTAGAAAAATAAAATCCGTAAAAATATAAAGTTTTCTCATTAGAAAGGATGAGAGTCAGAACCAATTTTTATTATTGCCATAATCATGACAAAGGAATACGGGGATATAAACACAATTGGAACAAAGTTAAATGGCTTTCTTAGCTTTCACCTACAGAGAAAGTTTGGATAGTGGTCATGCCTTGAGGGTGAATGTAGTAGTAGTTGATAATATGTCTGTGTATAGTTAGCTAAAACATCAAAAGAAAGAAAGTATATAGACAGTTGATGTAATAGAAAGGAATTCGGTGACTGTAAAAAAATAATTGTTTTCCACGCGAGATTTGTTCTGGACGCTCAAAAGTTTACTATCGCTTTATTTGCTCATCAAAGTTTTAGAGGATTACACGAGATAAAGATGAATCTGCCGGTCATTCCGTTTGTTTGCTTTGTAAGACTATAGACGCTGCACGTAGAATTCGTCGAATCTTGCTTTTGTCTTTCTTCCATATTTCCATTTTCTCTGTCGCACAGACGTTTGTGTCTAACTGGCATGTCTTTGAGTCTTGGTTGTTGTCTTAAACGACTTTTTCAATGCATGCTTAGGTCGGATTGCTCAACTGGCTCTGGTGGCTATTTATTGCCTACTTGTTTTAGCATTGAATCAAAGCACTCCCATATTCTGTAGCTACCTACAGAAGCCGTACATGACACATGCCACTGATCCTTAAGACATTTGCAGTCATGAGGTCGCCAATTCTTTGTGTATTCAACATCTTCTAACTTGACGAATGGATATGGGGAAGTGGAATGAGCAAACATATTCTACGTTACGCTTAGTCATTCAGACATTCAGAGGAGGTAGGTAGCATGTTCAGGGAGCTTAAGCCTTGAGTTTTATGGGTGAAAGAACTCAACTGTTTTATTATGTACCTACTTCTGTACACAACTACCACATCACATGAATGGGTAATGATATGAGCTTTCCTAAAATCCTTGTCTAACTTTTATTAGCATTTCTTTCCCCTTCCCTACCTACCAACTACTTATATTTCATCTTGTTACAGCTCACAGTAGGTGCCTATACTACTCCAACGAAATATCTCTTGGAATATAAAAGGGAATAAAAAACACTTTTTTGGAGGATGTTACCAATTATAAGTGCTTAATTGTCCTCGTTTGGAAAATTGCTTTGTCAGTTCCAGTGGTAATTCAATAATAATATTACACAGACGTAATAACCTAGCTCTCACTCGTACGTGATTGTTGTGCCTCATCGCATCTATCCGTTGAGCAGAATTCAATTTCCACCGTTTCTCTCTTCGCCTACAGTTCTCTGCATACATCTCTTTACTCATCCTCAGTTTGTCAGTTCACTCTCTAATCCCTTTAGACAAAGTACACGTATTTTGTAATTAAGGGTTTTATTGCAAGTAAACAGTCTTTATAATTAGTTAGCATTAGATTCCTGGCTATGCCTTCCATGCATGCAAATACATTTCAGTTCTCCTTACCTACTCTTGCCTAGCATTCATATTATCCATCAAATCAAGGTAAGTCAAGTCTCCGTTTTCTCTTTCCATCCCAATTCATTTGTTATTGCTCTCCAATTACTCCTTCACTACCTTACCCTATATCCCAGACTTCAAAGAACCAATGGAAAATAGACTGATTGAAGCCAAGTGGACGATATTCCACGTATGCTCTACACTTTCTGAACTTACGCAATCGATCCTATACGATGGAATGAACTTGCAATCTACAATCGCGAAGAATGTTTAGCTTTAGCACTTATTCCCGTCTACAACGGCATGATTGGATTCCAGGTATGCTTTGCAATACACATCCATTCAGCTTTTCTCTCCATTCTCCTAAATCGAGAAATACCTCTACTATATGACTATCCTATCTAATCAGACCACCTCCTTTCTCTTCAAGAATTCAATGACTATTACTATTCACACATCACCAATATAAACTCCTCTGCTCTTCTATACCATATGAGATAACTAAAGGATTCCTCTGCATTCACCCCAACTTCTGTTTACATATGTAACCGTCCGTAGTCGTCGTACAACGTGTACTATTCTCTAGAGGTTACTACTCCACTATAGTTCACATTACTATTTTAAATGTCGGTTTAGCTTGGTTAAGCAGTAACTAACTCTAACTGGATGAAAGACATAAAACCTTTCAATTGCTAATTATTCTCTAACTTGTTGTTCATTGTTTGTTATATATATCACGACCATTCTTTAAAGTTCGTGTCAACCTCCTTTCATCTCTTTACTCTGCCCACCATGTCTTGTTAACAATGGCACAACAACTATATATAGACTCGAGATTTTTCGGATTCTTGTTATCCCAAGCGTGCTGAAGAGCTAATATGCAAGACACCTAATACTATGTACTAAAGGCACCATAAACTATTCGACATTCTCACCCAATCATACCTATACCATACACAAACATGAGTGTAGAGGTACTAATAATACGAAAACAACTCACACATAACAATGTTTACCTAATCACGTCTCTTTTGTTTTTCTTCGTCATTATTTACATACATATCGTATATCAAGTAATTAATTACTGCTCTAAATATACACTTTTCTATTCCATACCTACTCAATTTACTGAATGTTATCAAGCAGTTGATGTCGGTACTAACTAAAGCAGCATTATATAAAAGCGAAGTGTTTGTACAACAGTGAAGGTGATGGGGTGTTGGTTTTACCACTGTAAGATCTATAGCCTATTTGAGACGCAGATCATAGATAACTAATTCTCAAAAGTTTCGTTTATACGTATAAGGAGAATAAAACTCTTCAGATTTTTCTCCCTTTGTAGCGTGCATGCCTTTGGGGTATTGCAAGATCTGCCATGAAGTATGGTGTATTATAAAGAAATAAATCCAGATATTGATTTTCCAATTATGAGATAAAAGAATTGCCTTAGAGAGATTTATATGGGAAACGCTGTAATAGATTAGACTCCTATTACACATATGCATAGTAATAAATTGTATACTAATCCATTAAAACGTGTTTGCTACGAGTACGCTTAGATGAAGTATATGGGACTTCCAAATTAAAGGACTTGCTCCGAACATAATGACGTTCCTTGGTATACAAGTCAAAGAATGGAGAAATATTGAAGAAAACAAGTGCATTTAATTTGGTAGAGGATGTGGGGTAAGGCGATGGAGGATTTTAGACGTTATTTTGGATTTTTTGGAAATCAGCTTTGGGTTGTGTAAAGTGGGATCGACAAACAAACTTCTGGAGCAGGACAGCTTTGTAGAGTGTAAATATATATGTAGATAGAAGGAGATTGAGAGTTCGAGAGGACAGCGTCGTACACGGAGTACTCTCTAGACTCTAGAGATGATGAGTAGGGGATGTATATGTGACTCTATAATGTATATGTAAGATGAGAAATCACTCTAAAAGCTTCTTTTTTCTTTTCTTGCTGACTGACAGCTTTGCACACATATAGGCGAGCGGAACTTATTGTTAGACAAGAGTGCACAAGTTCTCCCATTTTTATATCATAAGAACTTTCCTCGGGAATTTCACACTACAACCAATCTAATGTACAATAGAAGCTTTTTATATATACTTTACATTACAGGGTAGCTCTTGAGGCCTTGAATCGCTCGTCTCCAGCAATGATTTTCCAGATATGCCATGCCTCACTCACAATCAGTTTTACGCACTACTATGCGACAATCGTATCTTCTACAGGATCTGCTATGTTCCACCAATACTGTTAGTTCCCCAACATTTTTCTGTTTCTTGAAATTCTAAATTCCTAAGAGAACATTGAGCGTAGTTCGTATACATAAGTACAACTATACTAACTTGCACATACATGACAATAAAATCAGGCTATTTGACACGACTGGACGACTATGGCTTCCTAAATCCCTTGCCCGAATTGAGTTACACTTGCCTCTGTCTGAATTTTCGTCAGCTTCGTCCTACTTCACTCTCTGGACAATAAATTGTGGAAAGTCGAAGGCTACCTGACTATCTGACTAAGTGAGTAGAGGACGGGGAAGCGTGTCACTGAAAATTCAATGGCTCTGCAGTGATTCACTGCTGACAGAACAACAGAAAACTAACGGCCCTTTTCTAACGAGCGTCTACTGTAGTACTTACTACTGTTACTACTACCTTCAGCAACATCAACACGGTTCTCTATGGCAAGTGCCCACTCTGTAGAGATCGTACTGAGATTTGCTGATGAGGTATACTTGATAGAAAATGGTTGAAATTTTTGCAGTCTTCTTCAAATCCAAAGTTGAATGAAAACCGTGAACAGAATAGAAGTGATTCCTCTGGGATTATATCCAGCCCTTTGTCGTTCTCTCTGAATATCTTCTTTGTGTATGCAATATCAGTAAGCACCACTGATTTGTGAGTGGTTTTCCTTGGACACTTTAGGCGAATTTATTATCGCCTCTTTTAGTTGTTTAATAGTATTTCTTTCATTTTCACGGATTTTCAGTTTTCTGGGGTTTTGCAGTAAATCCGCATTTTTTGAATTAGGTCTTTTGGCGCTGTTATGATATGGTCAGTTTACAAGCTGTAAAAGATTTTCTTTACGGTTTTCTCCATGTGTTATTACTTTTAAGGTGTTAATTATGCCATATTAGGCTATTAAAGTGCTGTGTTTGGAAGAAATGAGTGTTGTTTCGTACTGTGAGGAATAATTAAGTAACTAATGAAAAAAATATTTTGTTTGCAGGTGTTGGTGAAGAAGTGCAGGCGTTGGCATCTACTTCAGTAAGAAGTACGACTACGACTGGAAGCAATGGGACATTCTTAAATT
>JABASH010000918.1:0-31575 GCA_019776445.1 Tomocerus maximus
CTTCTTCTGTGAGTCTAATCAGCTAAGCATGAATTACTTCATATAGATTAAATGATAGACAGTACATAGAGCTAACGGCATAACAGTTTAAGTCTGAACAATTTTCTCTAGCGCTTTCTCTTCCACCAAAAATCATGTAGATACCTGGAGGAACAGGTGTATAATTGTTTAAGATTGTTGAAATAAATTATTTAAACACAATTGAGTCGATCTCAATCTAAATTAGCAGAAATTCGAAATCAAATCTTGGTTTGCTAATCTAATTGTATAAAATCTTAATAAGTATGTGCGGATCTTAAAAGATTTATTCCTAATGTCCATTGGAAAAGAGTTGAATTTTGAAAAGAATTTAGTCCATGCTAATAGAGTGTCACTAAAGAGCAGGTGAAATTTCCGAAAGAATTCCTGGGGAAGAATTTCATGGTGGCCAGATAAGAACAACTGATTTACCACTTTGTTTGAGCTCTCCGTGATAAATAAGAATAATCCTATTTCTCCAGTCGTAAACAAATATTTGTGGAATTTTAATTTTCTGAATTTGAAAGTCAAACAGGCCCCATGCAATGTAATGTGTATAACTAGTGAACATTAAAAGAAAGACTGAGGCATGCCCATGTGTAGCTAGTATTAGTTCAGAGTATCTAATTTTAAGTTCCTCATTACAGAAAAACAACATTATAGCTGTGTGCAATGATATATCATTCGAAAGACAGGAATATTACAAAGTAGTTCTGTGTGTGCTTGGATATAAGTAGCTGGGTATACGTCGGGAGTCAAGATGAACGAGTAATATAACATAACAAATGAAGAACAGCGACAGCGAAGATGAGATGAGATAGAGTCAGGAGAAGGTAGCTGGAGAGTGCAGCATAAGTAAAGGGAGGACTGCAGGCAGACGAAAGAGCAGTGCCGAGCGACAGAAACATCAGTTCATTTCTATTCTGAGGGATAATTAGCCTGGTAGGGCACCTGATGTAACCGACAGCACCCAACCTTGAAATACCTGCCGGAGCCGAGTCATTCATACTCCTTGCTCATTGTCAGGTTATTACTTTATGTTCTCCAAGTTAAATGTAATGATACCACTACCATTACATTCCCAAATCTATGGACATATCTCTTGCACTTTTCTATCATTGCTTATGCATTATGTACTTACTAATAGTTATACTTTACTTACCGTCCATAATAATACCATGCGTATACTTTACATCATTTGCCTTCCTAAAGAATTGCCTATCTTATAATTATTATCTATACCGCAACACACACTATGAAGATTTTAAACACAATTTCTGTCTATAGAAGAAATGAGCTACAGTTTAACCTATAGTTATAGTTTCATTAGGAAATATATAGTTCTGTTTATATATCACAAAAGACTATCATGTATTGAATAGATTTTAATATTCGGAACAATTTTTAATACCTTTGCATGGTTTACTATGCACAATATTCTAGAACTACCGTCCATGTAGTGTTACGAATAGAAATATTATTATGCCACGGACTTTTACGTAACAGCCACCTTCTGTAGTATACCTTCCATAAAGATACATAAAGATATGGTCAAGATCCTTAGAAAAATTTCATTCATAACCATCTGAAGATTTCAAAACCGGGGGCAGTACATCCAAATAGCGTATGCGTAATGTAACCTTTTCTGTAAGTTTCTATGTGGATTCTTTAACTCATGTTTGAAATGTGTATAATATGAACTCGTAAATTGTAGTAACAATTTATAGCTACTTTCTTCCATACATGTTTCATTTTTAGGTTTGTATATCCGGAGCTCCCTTACCTTAGCTACCGATAGGATGATGTACCAAATATTCATATCCGTCCTTTTCATTTCTTCAGTCTGGACTGTAAGGCACCCAACTAACATTCTTCCATAATATAAATGTCATTTATCTCGCAGACAACAACACCCCATTCCTTGGTTTCGCTCCTGAGGATTTTGACAATAAGATATTAATGTTTCCCACGGATATCGGACAACAGAACATGTTAAGTAATTCATGCCTCATTCTTAAATACATTAAGCTATCTGCAATTCATTTTTTATACACATCACGACCGATAACATTATCACTAGCCCTTAGCTTCCTTCAGATAACATTGTTTTTATACTGAAAATACTGAGCACTTTTATATCCTCCGTGTTTATTTACGTAATCCTAGACTCACAGTCACACAGATAAACATTTCTATTTTAGATCCACTGATGTTGCTCTAAAACAATAAAAAAACCATTTAATTAAAAAGGAAAATTGCTCATATTTAATATTAATTTACTAGGTCCCCAGCATTGCAGCCAACCAGCCCAGCAAGCATTTGGTTCATTTCGCAATAATACCATTAAAATGCAAACCCATCATAATTGTATTGCATAAAATCGGCGCTTGCGTGCAGTGCTAAACGTTTTGTGAATCGGTGCATTTAGTCATGCCGTTGAAACAAACATAGGTATATTTACTGCTCTCTCTCAATTCAGAAATATTTTTATTTAGTAGGAGGATTATCGATTGTCCTAATTTCACAGTCTCCTACGGCTTGTTAAAAAACAAATGCTGGATTATTGTTGTTACATAGTAATCAGGTCATTGCGCATTTACTCGCTGCATTTTATTATTATATGTACATGTAGGATGGATGTTGCAATTAATTATGAGAAGACTTCCCTCAAACATTTGCATTTCTTCCAGCACTTTTATTGCAGTCTTTTATTATATGGCTTTAATAAAGTTTGCCAGATTTCAACAGTCTTTTGCTGCAAACAGTGCAATTCCTCCTAATACTACCTTTATGCTGCAATATTTAATAGGATTAGTTATCATGTTCAGCGAATTTAGATTGCCCTTTAGGCTCGGAGGAAAACTACGTTTTTCTAATAAGCTAACTGCGCTGCAGTGCAGACAACCTATGTCATAGAATAACTCTTCTAGTCTAGACTCGCATAATATTATTAAGAGACAGAAAAAAACTAATGTGGTTATAAAGGCATTTCACCTTCATATATATGTTATGATCTCTCCTTCACTCAAAACCACGGCTCAACAAGAATGGATTTTCAAGACTTTACGTTTGCCTTCCACTAAATTACTGGAGCCATTCCCAAACTGGTGTGCGTTAATGACCATAACAAACAATTTCCAGCTTCTCCTCATCAACACTAATTGCCAAACACTTTAACTCGCACCTTTCTAACATTTACAAACTTGACTCAAATGCTACATACAGCCTGTCTCTGTTAGTCCATACCTACCTATGCTCTCCAGCAACCTACTTCATCGTCCTTTTATTTTCTACATAACTTCATAATAGCCCTGTTTTCTAACTACTATATAACCAGTCTGTCTAAACTACTGTACCGTAAGGGAATTCCTTAATATTCATACTACTACACAAAGTGAAACTCATTTGCAGTCAAACTGAAACACAAAACCAACGCAAGGCTCTCCATTATCTACCGACTTCATTTTCTAAACGTTTTGAGCAACAATACTATTGGATACATTCAACACAACATAACATTACTGTAATGCCAAAATTGCCGTACCTTCATTAATCAATTGAACTCTCCTTGTCACTATTATTACCTACTTTAACATTAGAAAGTACTTAATAATTTACCTAAGATAAGCGCAAATGGCTTGAGTAAATAAAATAGAATCATAATAATTTTTAATGATTTAGTAGCAGAAATATTTTTATATATAGTAATAATAATTTCTCATCACAAATATAAATTAGTGAATCAGTGTATGAATAACATCGTAAATGATCCATTGAGACTTTTACTAATTGCCGATGCCATTTTTTTAAAAAATACTTACAAGCTAGCCAACTTATAATTAATGCAGGCGAAAGTGTCAATAAGCTATATTTAAAGTACATATCAAAAGTATGTTGTTAAACATAATTTTGTGTGACAGAGTGAGGGTGTACTTAACAAATGACTTCCCTTTTAAATAGATAACCATACTACTCCCACATAAAGCTAATATAAACTGTCTGAGAACATAGGATCTTTAGGTGTTTACAAATTCTTTATGTCACAAGATAAAATTACCTACAAATCTTGGTAACTAACCCTGTTTAAATCGATAGTGTCACTGTGGCGAGAAAAATGCATTCTTGGTTTCATTCATGCTAACCAGAAATACCATAACCCAAATTCTTTGCGTAACATATTACTGCAATGCAAGGGGAACAAGTCTCATCTAGCTATATAGTATGTTATAGTGATTTTGAATAAATATTTCATATGAAATAAGATAAATTATTTACTAAGATACCACATAGAAGCAGCATAATGTATGTTTCTGTAGGAATATGCGAGTATTGAATGGATTTTATTTTCTTTAAAGACTGCATAGAAAGAGGATGAAAGAGTCAAGTTTTAGCCATGTATTATAATGCACCCCCATTATCCTACTAATGTGGTATTGTTAAGAATTCTCATTCTTGCACTTTACAAATAGTTGTAAGGCACGGAACTAGTTGACTCTGTTGTGTAGTACACTTTGAATAAGTGGGAAACGAAGCTTTGCACAAGTGCACATCCCCTAGTAGCAAGTAGCTGTTCAGTAGTTCGGTGACAAAAAAGGGAGGAAAGAATAGGAAAAGAAACTGTACTAACTAAGTCAGAGCGACAGGAAAAGCATATCGGAGGTCGTGACCCGAAAGTTGCAAGAGGGGCGGAAATGCGAGACTCACATGCAAGGCTGTATTCCAAGTGCACTGGTAGAAAGGAAAGAATTGAGAGTCAAAGTCAAGACGAGTAAGTCAAGACGAAGATTCCCTCAAAAAGTCAAATTGTCATCATTTCCTGTGATGATGATGATGATGCACTGAATGTTCAACAGATTTTTGTCGCCAACCATCGCTTACAAATACGAAGATCGTATTTTATTTCTCTCCTTACAGAGTTTAACTTGTTTCTCTTTGGAAATCAACCATAGCTCGTTTTCCCTATCTATCTGTACTAGTCTCCAAAAACTTCCCCTATGCAATCTGTACAAAACATAGGACATAAAGACCGTTTTCTCTGTCTCTTAAATCACAACAGGACAGGCGTCGATATCTATTAGGAAGGAAGAGAAGACAAGCACTCAAGCACCACCACGTCCATCCTCCAGTCCGCATCCACACATCATCTGGATTTCCAGATCAAATTTTATGCCTCCCTAACTCACTTGTGTGGAATTCCATGCCATATCAGATGAGGGCTAATAAAATAACTATTTTCTTTGGCTGAATCAAGTAAGTCATGCTTTTTCTCCTACACGTGCATATAAATTTACAACTTCTTATAAATATTACAACTATAGAGAGTGCTTCTATTATAATGCTCTAGATATACTGTTATTGTAGTAGAAAGAAAAAAATATTAGTATAAGCATTAGTGTAAATGTTCCTGGTTGTAATGCAATGGTAGTAGGGATGGTCACCACATGCTGACAAGACAAATCAATGATCAAGGAAGACAAGACATGAGAGTGATATCAAATCGAGTGGGAGAGTAAGATAGTGATAGGGAGTACAATAAGGACAGTACAAACGGAGGAACTGTCTGCTCTAGAAAAACAATTTAGTTTGAATTTGTTCTGTTCTGGTTTTTGGTCTGCGGTCCAGCCAACCATCACATCCCCAAATTACTACATGGAACAAAAAGGAAAACCAATATGTGACTCGCTCGTCATTATGATATGATGAGAAAGGGAATTGGCTTTTCTGATGGCAAATAGCCGTTTCCTTCTTTAAGAATACATTGAACAGATTGACGAACGCCAGATACGTGCACAAGGAACCAAACCACACATTTTACTCTGCTGCACTTTACAGACTTTTGTATCGTGCTTCGCTTACTTCGCTCTCCAACTACCTAACTGAAATATTTCTTCTTTTGTCATTATCACAGTCGCGAGGATTAGATCTCATCTCATCTGAGAATCTCAGCCTTGCACAAATATTTACACGAGCAACATTGGGATTCTGGCCCACAAATCGCTCCGATAATTTCCTTACGCCGAAATGACGCTTGTCAGCCCTCTAATTCGTCATCATATCTCCAACCGCCTCTATGTTATTAAGAAATTCGCAAAAAGTACAATCGCTGTCCCAACATAAACTATTAGAACTCACACCCTTATGTCAAGTGTGACTGAGAACAATAAAATAAATATAGCAATTTACACAGAAAAACAAACTATAGATTAGACCAACCGGAACGATAAGTTCACCATTTTCATCATAATTCAGCAGAAATCATTGAAATCTCTTACCATGGCGAATAAGAAGTATTTTAGGCTCGTAAATATACTTTATAAACGAGTGAACACGGAATATATGGACATAAATCGACATTATTACGAATTTCAACCGCCAGAATGAAAACTAAAACGTAAATCACGACTCATTCTCATCAATATAGGATTATCTTACACTTTTGTATGACGTAAGTTTAGAATATGTACATTAGGAAACTACTAAATTAGCCATTGAATCCTCCGAATAGTGATGACTCAAAGGAAAGGTAAAAAGAGAGGAACCACAGTTGATCAGCGGAGAAAATTGGGGATGTTCATGAAAAAGTTTTTTGTTTGCAGAGAGGTAGGCAGGATTGGTTTTTCTCGGGATTTCATGGTATGGATGTAAAAAATAGTATTTAATGTAGATGCAGAAGCGTCACTTTTGCTTCGGATTTGTAAAGGAAACTTATGTAAACGGAGATTGCCTACGTTAATTTATTTTACGTGTAGATACAAGTTTAAGCTAACTGTACACAAAAGAATATATAGATCGGCAAGCTAAAGGGTATTATAGCTTGGAGGTTTGGATTGGGATTGAGAGAGAAGCTGTAGGCTATTAAATATTTTTTTGGTAATTGTATCAAGATCAAGAGCGAAGATAGTATAGGTAGCTCTTTGTAGGGAATGACGAATAGAATGCAGGGAGTCAGATATGATACATCATTCACTCACATCAAGTCAAATCAGCAACCCATAATTGCACTTATGTATGCAAATGTATCTTTCTATCTATGTACATAGCTGGTAGGTTGACTTTGACTTGAGTGAGTAAAGTAAATGCAATTTCTACGCAGATGTTTTTTACGTTTATTAGAACGACCTGAGTTGAGTGCAGCACATACTGAAGTAAAGATGAATGCGAATAGCTCTGCATAGTGATTGATTCATGGAAATGCAGTCTTAGTGTATACTGAGTGAACTGTACTACTAATACATATAACCACCTGCATAAGGAAAACATCCTTATATCCTTGATTTAACATTTGCGAACTTAAAAATGAAGGCACATTTACTGTGTTGAATCATCTGACATTCTTCTGCAGAATATTATGCTACTACTTGCTCTGACTTTATCTTATGTACTTATACAGTTGCCGTCAAGTTAGAAGGAAGCCGAAGACGAGCCAACTTTAACCAGCCCAAGTGAGGAGCAAGAAAGTCAAGTCAGTCAAACTCCATTCCATTTCTATTCTTCTTTTTAAACAGTTTCTCATTCATCCTCGGCCGAGTGTTAGAGTTAAAACTCAGAAATTTATTCAGTTAAAAACTTTTGACTTTGATTTGATTTGCTCAGACCAAGCCACAGCCACACAATGTCAGAACATCTTTTCCTAACCCTACACTCTTTAGCAGTATAACTTTTACATACACAGATAAATATATTAGACGAATTGAAAGAACTCTATGTAAATCTAGTCTCTCGTCTTAATCTTCGTAGCTACGTAGCTGTCCTGCTTCTGTCTTGGGAAGGGCTAAGCAAATACATACATAAATGGATTTTTTGCACTACATACTTATTCTGCCAGAATGACTCAAAGTGACGTTGATTATGATGGGCAGATTTGATAAAAACTAACAGATTCACATTCGTGTACAATTAGTAACCTTTTATTACTACCTACCTTGCTGATTTACCTCAACTTGTGCTTCTTCATCCTTTTACTCACCCGCTACTGCATTACTGCCTGTTCAAACTGCATTTACAACTTATTGCATCCATAAGATAATACTCTCCAACTAATCTGCTTCACTTAGCTATTATACCGAAACAATTGACAATAGGGAGAATCATCCATCTGCCTTTAAATAAGATTGTAATAATATCACAACTAGGAACATTTTGTTTGCTACGTCCTACGAATTCCATAATTACTAATTTAATTTACTCGGATAAATATAGTAAATAGATATGGGAGGTGTATTCTGTAAAATCTTAAAAAATGACAAATCTCGCAAGATATTTGTCACCCTAATTTAGCCGAAGGAAGTAATATTTCTTTGGAAGTTTACACATGTAGGTAAGTAAGATAGTTGACATGAAAAAAGACGCGGCGAATAGTGACAATCTATAGAAGGAGTATTCAGTGAGTTGGGTTTGAGCTGCGCAACTACTAACTAAAGGCTCCAGACAAATTACAAGGGCAGAGGAGCCATAAATATCACACGGGATTTTAAATGGTTTTACTTTCGCAATGTAATTTTAAATGACAAGAAAAAAGGGACATTGGTATTGCATTGGTTTTGGCTTGGGTCTTTGACATGGGTAGGATCCCTTTGGTTTGCCATTAGATTTCCCTTCTTGTCAAAGAATAGTACGGGAAAGTTTATACACGCATACTAATTTTTAAAATCTGTTTTTGAATGCGTGCCTGTGTTTTGCTAGTTTGCGTTCGTATGTTGAAAGATGTGACAAGACACGATGCTTTGCATATAGGTTGGCTCCAGAAGACGGAGAAACATGGCAAAAAGACAACAAAATACATACATAGAGCTATAAGATGGAGCTTATTGGGCATCGTGCCAAGTGGAAACGGAAAAGAAAAAACCGTCAAATCCATTCCATACTCTGAAAATTTCTAGAATTGTAAATCAAAGCCAAGTGAAGTGGAGGTGGAAGTTAAGTCTTAAGTCTCTCCAGTCAAGCTCTTGTTTTGTGTACGCTACGCACTGTACACACAAACACACACCACACTACGCACAATAAAATACAGAAGTTGTATCCAACAGAGAAAACTTTTCTTATAGCTACGCAATTTATACTTGACTGTCTTAGAGTAGGACAGCCACTCTCGAAGATATCTCTTTTTAGCCTTCTCTGTGATGCACATACTGAATGTAAGGAGGAGTATTAGGACTCGTAATAAATACAAACACACACACAACAAATATATTCAGCATCCCACCTTTTACTAAACGATCTCGTGTGCAATACATAAATCTACGCATTTGTTCGCAATACATCTGGGCCGCATAAATAAGGACACATCTCCGTCTGATATTCTCTCTCTGACAATCACTTCTCTCACAAAATCAATAGAAATAGCATTTAGTAATGTCTTCAACATTTTCATCATGATTAATTCATCCCGCCAGGTCATTAGTTACTTTCTTCTGAGAAAATAATGCATGCTATCTACAACTACACCTTATTACTATAACTGAACACAAACCAAATGCACACACACAAATACAGTTCCTTCTTTCATCTTTCTTTCAACTGTCAACCACGTTTAGCTTTCCAAATCGTGAGGTACTTACCACTTCAAATGAATATTCCCTTGTGTGTCGATTTTGGCAAAATTTCATTTTCACAACCGCGCCACTCTCCAACCCTACTCCTCCATAATCAATGCAAGTTAATATCCTACACATTTAAACAGTCTCTTTCCTATTCACTTGCAACCTATTCATAGCTCCAAATGCTCTCTTTGTTTTTTCTCCTAAGAAAATAAACTCTCACAGCCAAATCATTCTCAAATGTCAGTACATGTATACAGTTTCTATACTTAGGTGACAGAATTATACAAAAACACAACTTTCCTTTCTCAAATGCATCCCTTTCAATTTACGCACTGCCTACACAATCACTACTGCGTAGACCATATTCATTCATAGAAAATTTAGGTTAATATGGTCAATCTGTGAACAAAAAGCAAAACTTACATATCTATAAGTATAACTATTTATTTAACATACAATATCCAATGTTAAAAGCATTAACCAAGATGAGATAAATCAAAATAAAATGAACCTGTCCATAAGGATTAATGTATTAACTATAAATAACGCTACAGTAATCACAGTTAACACCACGGTTGGAAAAAAGTTCCTGAAATAACGTATACGCATTTATAGTAGCATTAGTAGATCCTTTAAAAATCCTCAGGAAGAAATGGTTCATTGGTAATGCAGGCGATATAAATTAGATGACAAAGTACATCAATCAGATCCTCGGATAGAAAATAAGAAATAGTGGAAGGATAATTAATGTTTTCATTGAGTATTCAGAGTTGGTAGGTGAGAGGCATTAAAATGTAAGGACATGTTTGAAGGCATGAAATGGCTGATGTCGTATTCTAACCCAATCGCTATTGTTAGTATTGATTAAAGTAGATAAGCTGAATTCGTTATTTATGACAAAGGCAGCACTCAAGTGCAGTGGAATGGAAAGTGACTGAAAATTTAAGACAAGAAGTGAGGAGCAATATAGAAAAGACAGTCAATTAGTTATAAGATAATGTAGTCTAAGATTTAAGAAGTTATAGGAGTTATGCCTCAGAGAAAGTCTGTTGTGTTTTTCCAGAATGAAAATGACATTTTGATGTATTTTGAGTCTGTAGCTCCAACTATAGAATGTGACACGGCGAAGTGGCAAATAATGCAAGAAAACGGAGCCAAAATGCCATCGTCTAATGCATCGCATTGTTTCCCACTCTATCGCTAAGAAAAAACATAACAGAAGACAACAGTAGCAGTCGAGTCAAGACAGAAGGAACCAAGTCAGCATCAACACAGCATCTTGCAGAGTATTCTTCGCTTAGCTTGCTTCTTGTCTATAAGAGCAATAGCATTTCCCTCCAGTAAATGCAGTGTGATGAGGTCCTTTTGTGTTCCTAGGCACATACAACCAATCTAAATGCACACTAATACACAATATAACTATTAAGCATGCATAAATACATACACAGCAGAAGGACTCTATAGACACAACAGAAGGACTATATAAATAGTACAAAGACTATCTCCCAAGTTGTTGTGTGTCACGTAGAAAATGCTACCGAATCGACTTAGAAGAGGCATGCGACTAGAGCACACAACGCCACGGCTCCTCTCTAATTATTATCAGCCATTGTCTAGAGTCACTCAAGCTCGGCGAGAGAAACCACATACTTCTTCGCCGGTGGTAAGTGATGATAACTTAAATATTCCGGCTCCTTTCCTCCTTCCAATCCAACTTCCAAGACATCAAATACATTTCTCTTATACCTAATACTCTGCAAAATTAAGTACATTTATGCTTCCTCAACCTTCCTTTAACTTCTCTGCTTTACATTATACTCTACATTATTACAATCTCAAATCTAGATACCACCAGCAACTCACTGTAAAACTCCCTAGCTTTTCCTTCCTCAAAATTCTCACACAAAAGATACACAAATTCTGTTTTTACTATCCAAACCGTGACATAATAATATTATAATATTCTTACTACGCTAACTTAATATCTGCAGACTTCTGTCAATCTGTATCGCAAAATTGGAATTGAGCAAATATGAATCAAAAAATCTACCAATAATATTGTTAAATAAACTACCGGATGCAAATATTGGCCTATGCAGTCTAAAATCTAATTGCCTAATGTAGGTAAATTTATGTTAAGTCATTGTAAGTATAGTAAGTGAAATGGTAGAACAACTGAGGTGATGTGAGACAACAAAGTTATTTCAGTTTGCCAATACACTCAAACTTAATTCCATCAATTAGGCTGTGATTACTTTGCAGTTTTTCCCTATAACGTTATAATAACGGTCGATCCATATGGTGTTCGGGGTAGGGAATTTATAGACATGTTATTTGCAAATTACTACGTAGCTTGCATATAATATCTGCGGAAAATGTTTGCATACTGTAGAATAAATAGGGTAGACACTAGATTGTAAATATTTGTGTGACACAAGATTCGTCACTTTGTTCCATCACTCAAGTGAACTGGATTTTAAATTACTTTATGTAATGGGCTATGATAATAGTAGTGCAGTGATATTAAGTAATATAAGAGGGGAGTAGTATGTATATGGGGCTATTAACTATGCAGAGGAATTATGTAGACCGCTGTGTATACAATGTCGAGTTAAAAAAAATGGTAGTAAAAATAGTATAATAATGCTGTTGGTGATGTGGGATTGGACTGGGTTGGCATGCGAGTTGCATTGTGTAGCGAATACGTTGGTGATCGTGCAATGTTGGAGATAGTATTTAGTAGTTAGTATAATATAAAAGTAGTAGGGCACTCTGTGTCTTGCTCTTTCCCATCTCATCTTCATAGTTGTTGTAATTTGAAGTAATGTTCTCGGACGAGCCTTAGCCAAAGGAAACCAGCTCAGCCCATCCTGCTATCTGGTGAACGAGTCTTAAGTAAAAGGAGATTTTATCTCGGCTCTGTACTACTGCTTACTGATGTGATGTCAAGTTGGATGTGCTTAGTGGGCCGTTATAAAGAGTGACTCGGAAATTCACAATGTAGGAAAGAAAGCAAGTTCGTCTTTAGAATGTGGACTAGTCAAGTGGAGTGAACTTTTAGAATCGACTAGTAATAGTGACTACCTACTCCTACTTATGTATATATGCATTTGTGCATTTACGTAGTGGCTCTAGTCATGATCCTAGTATAACTGTAACAGTACGGATATTTTGCTATCAGATCGCTATATCGTAAACTCGGCTCTATTCAAGGAAAAGTTAAACTAAAGAGCCAGAGAGTTGTTACATTTTCTGAATGCTCACTCCCACAGTGCATACAGACCTAACTTCTTTTCCTACTTCTTTTTCGAATTTAGGAAAACTAAAGGCTATGTTGATGCCATTCTGCAGAAAGAAGATGATGATGGGCTTCTTTCTTTTCACTATACTATACTAAGTATGAAGTATGTAACAGTATCTTCGTGGTGTGTAGTTTGATTTCGTCTCTAGTGCACAAAATGTAAGTGGAGAGGAGAGAAAGGAAATAAGGAGCTGACGGACTCAAGAGCCTCCACTTCCATCAACCCAACCAAAGACATTCACTAATGACGAAGATTCCTTAAAAACTCATAGACTATACGCAAGGACATGCCACAATATCTTGTACCTACTATCCCTATACTGCATACTCTCATTCATCAGGCGAGCAACCTAAATCAAGTACAATGTAAATAAAACTCCCTCCTATCAATAAAAATGTGCCACAAGACTACCAAAGACACATGAAATGGTGATACCAAACAAAAACTACTATCCTTGTAGAACAGCTATTATTGAATTTTGTTAGCTTCTGATTATTAACAATCGCGTGCCATTTGCTGCTATATAAGTAATGTTCAGATACTCTTAATCTACAGGGAGTAAGGAAATATAAATTGGGAAGAATATTATTTTGGAGATGCATAATAAGAGCCATTGAAGCATTAGAGGAATGTGAGAATGGATATTGTACATTAAATCAGAGATTCATTTTACACAGCGCATTCTTGTTGTTCTCTCTTGCGAACAAGTAAATATTCTTGTTCTTGTCCCGTTTCATCACATCACTCTTAAAGAAAGTCACTATGATACTCTTCCACATTTCTCTATCTGTCTTCTAACTACTTTTCTCATTTCTCTGCTGACTGAACTGATTTAACTTCACTTCACTTACTCCCATTTCAACTTCTTTCTACCCCTACCAAACTAACTCAAATGTCACAGTCCCACATCTCAAATCTACACGGACGCACTCTCACTATGTCCAAATACTAATCAATTCCAAAAACTTCAGACACTCCGGACTCTACTATTTGATAAAAATCTGGCGCACAAAAGTTATCGTAGTTTTCGTGACTATTTTCAATTAAAATTAATAGTCACCCATAATTATCTCCGCTATAAACCAGTTGTGATGGCTAACTAATTAATTCTCAAAGAAGATATGGCTTTCGTAAACTTTTATAACTCATATTTCACGATACAAATGGGTATTCATTTAAGATATTTATCTATCCATGACATTTATTTGTCGAATTCTAACAAATTTTGATCCGCTTACCTAAAATGGAAAATTACCGCTTACAGAATTGGAAGATGTCGGTGAATTGAAGGAAAACTGTTTGTTTTAAAGGTTAGATTGCAAGAAATGAAAAAATGATAAATGCAAGTATTGGCACTCGGTGATTTAGAATTTTATGTAATTATCATTATATAAATTGCAATTACAGATAAATATTGTTCTTATAACCGGGCTCATGATAACTTCAGTAGAAACTTGAATAAAACTACGAATTATTTGAACAGGACACATAAGTAACGTAACTCGCTTAGGTGTGTGCTAAAAGTGTAGAATATGATATAATGCTTAACACTGCTCTGTCGATGATTCATATTGAAATGTATTTTGCGTAAAAAGGAATTTTCGTGGAAAATCCAATTGGCACTTCCGCAGTAAGTTATCTGTTGAAAAGAAAGCGTTGAAAATGAGTGCCAAATTGAAGCGTGGCCTAATTTATGGGAAGTTCTTGAGAAGTATGAGTTATAAAATAAAGGGAAGATGTCAACCTCCAGTGATTTTATTACATACACATAAATGTTAGAATGTAATACACACTTGCCATTTTCTTTGACTACGTAAGAAAGGAAGTAAAATAGTAGAGCGCAGTCACCTATGGGTAATCTATTGTGCAATCTTTCACAGTAAAGTGCGGGTACCCTCATTTAAGTGCTTTTAGGTGATGTTAATAGTATGACTGGAGATGTCAAAGAGAAATGATACTCAAGAGTGGTTGTCTCCACTATAAAGTGTGATTTTTGGGAAAATGGAATAAAATTGGACATTTTAATGTCATTTAGTTAGGCAATATTGATTAGTGGTGTTGGAGAAAGTGTTCCTTCGTGGAAACGGTGCCTAGGTAGGGAAAAGCAATAGATATTAACTGATATATTAAAGTCTGACTAGTTTTCTTGGGTGCTTTGCTTTCGATCGTCTTTTTAGTTGGATGTAATGTGGTGGTGGTGACTTGACTTTAGTTAGGGAGGCGGTAAATCAGCATTTTATTCATGACACAAAAATGGGAGACCATTAGCAAATTCCAGCAATATGAGATGATAAATAGCTGCCATTAGGAGTCAAACGTGGAATTTTTCATTTGTGCTTCTGGTTGGTGACTGACTAATCCCTCTGTCTCTTCTTTCCACTCTCTCATTCCAACAAACGAAACTATCTTTTATCTCCCTCCACTCTTTTCCTTCGGTACGTTAACTAACTACGAACTCTACGCTTCCCGTCCGCCAACTGATGATTATGAAAAGCTGGGGAGCTAAATACCTCTGCTGCATTTACACTTCCCAATTCCCATCATGCATTCAGAACTCAACATCTAGCAAACAAGGATTACATACCTATTTACATATGCACGCTTTTCCTACCAACAACCACCAACAATATATACCAAGGCATTTTTTATTATTAGTACACATCACAACTGCAATAACCGATTATTATTTATTTTCCTCAATTTTTTCCTGCCTTTTATTCCGCACAGACTACGCTGCACCATATTAGTATTGTCATTGTCATCCATCGTTCACAAGCACGGATAATCGACGTAAATCCTTTAATGATACAAGTCATTCATACTGATCTTTCTTTTAGGTACACAACGACCATGAGTCACTCACTTGCAATTACTACTGCCCTTGAAAACAGACGTTCCCCTCTATTATTATTAGCTTTACATTTTACAGGTAAGGAAATTAGCTCCAATACAATTTCCACCTCAAGATCATCCCAAATCTTAATCAAATGTTCATTAATTAAGATTATTGTGTTATCAAGCAATTTGTATCAAATAGACTGTACCCAAGGACAAATACACCAAGAATTCAAACATACCTTTAATCTACTCAATGCACAAGGAAATGTCGACCTAAAGCAATCTACGTAGAATTGTTTAGTAAATATTAAGAAATGTCTTATGATTTTCAAGTATAGAAAATATGTCTTAGTGCCTAAATAAATGTAACGCTTCGTTTAGAATGCAAACAAATGCCCTTTTTTGTCATTTGGTTTCACATTAGCATTTTAGTATGCAGGGCATACCAATTTGAATATACAATGAACTGTTGTGTCCTAACACATGTAGGGAAGAAGTGATATTATAAAGCCCAAAGGTCTTAAAAGTCACGACGTATAGAACTACAGTTACCCACCTCCCCAGACAGGGGGGTGTGTTCGATTTTAACCTTTTTAAAAGAAGGTGCATTCTCCTGCCCTCTTTCGAACGAGATATTTCAAGATTTTCTACTCCCTTAACAAGATGTCTAATGTCTGGGGTATGTCAGATGTTGCCCATCTTCGAACTTGACCTTTGTTTTACATCGTCTTTCATAAACCGAAAACCAAAGTCGAAATTTTTGCTCTTGTCAAAAGTTATCGCGCAACCTATTAATACATGGTGAAATTGATAGATAGGAGGATAGATACACAGACAGCCTACGTACTCATATAAAGAAGATAATTTCATCACTTCTTAATAATGGTTTTCTGTAAAAAAAGAAGCTATATTTTTTGCAATTGTGGTTTGATTCATTCCTTGAATTTTTCTTTAGAATAAATACGCATAAGTAATAATGATACAGGTAGCTTGAGACATAATAAGTCTTAGTCATAACAGCAGAGAAGTAAAACCAGAACAGAATATTATGACATTTCATAGAGCATTCGTAATTTTTCACGGCCGCAGTAGTGCAGTGGTAGAAAATGTTGCAGTACAGAGTAGTACCTTCAAATAACTCACGCCAATTCTCGCATGCCATATTATCAACCATTAGAACTAATAAGACTACATTTACGATAGTAGACACTACAAAGTAAGGAAGACAAGATAAGTTACCATCTGATGTTAATCTGTCTGAGAATTTAGGTTATAAAAACATTAATACCATTTCTAATACTGATATATGTATTTTAATTTTGTTGTTCTGCTATCCTCGTTTCAGTGATGTGATGTGGTTAGGCTAAGTCACGGAATCTTGCAGAAATACCAAGAAATGCTTTTCCAATTGAGTTTCCATCTTTCCTAGTCTATCACATCAAACACTGAGGCAATTTTCTTGGTTGCATTACTGATATTTTACAAGTAAATAGTTGTATAAGAGTTTTTTGTTGGTTTTCGAACAGCTTTCCATTTAGCCTGTAAGGGAATTCTATATCCCATGCCACTTGCTTCGTCAACTATAAAAACTTAATTGAAGTTAACATTAGCGGAGAGGGGAGCTCGGGTTGATAAAATTGAATTTAGTTCACAAAACATATTTTGATACACTTCTGCGTGATAAAGTCGAGAAGCACCTTATCCTCAATCATGGTGAATAAGAACCTCAATGCACAGACAAAAAACGTAGACACGAAAATGAACAAGAGATGTGACGTGTTGGGCACTCTGTACATAGAGGATTCTGTAATTTTGTAAGAAATGTCTCAACTCATCACACCAAAACCGCATTCATCAAAGTTTAGCTAAAGGAGAGATAATGAAGCATAGACGACGGACTAGAACTGCCATATGTTGTTCTTCCGTCTAATGAGATCTTCATTTTAGACAAACGTATTTTTGTGTACTTAATACAGAATAGGTACATGAATTAGGTACTTAGGAGTAGCAATATGTTTAGGATGAAAAGAAATGTTTGCGATAAATCCGTGCGAACTAGGAGCGTGTTTGCACTTTACACTTGGTTCCCTGGCCTTCTACTATTACTTATGTTATCATCTTGGCATGAAAACAATTTGCAGAGGAAACTGTTTAGTATTTGTACATAGTCACTGATGCTCATGAAAGATTTACATGATTGTGACTAATGCGTGTTTGAATTGAAATGATTGCTACTAAGAACCGTACATGAAAACAGTTGGATGGTATTTTCTCGCAAAAAAAGAGAACGTTTTCCACACATTAAATCCAGTAAATAGGAAAATTACAAAAACTCATCATTTATTAGCGTTTCATTCACAGTTTTGACATTTCATAAGAATAAATTATGATATTTACCGTTGAGAGGGATTTGGCTAGGAAATGCATTCGTGTGTAGCTATTTACGTATGTCATTGTCCATATTTACTGCTAAGATGCAAGAGGGATGCAAATTTTTTAATTTTCAAAGGACTCTACCAAAATAGTTTAAATAATTGCACGCTAAGGTTAGCATTACTTAGGTTGGCGTTAGTTTACAGTCCAGAAGATGGTAAGTTAACATTTGTGAATTTAATACTTTACCTTACGACATAAAGCTAAGGTAAACGGGAAAGCTAGCTGATTTAGGCTAAACACAATAAATAATCGCTAATGGGAAGGCCTTCTTTATGAGTTTTGTGTTCAGCGGAGCAAGAGCCATTTGTACATTTGTTTTGACAGTTATTAGCCATTTTCCCTCAAATTTGACATGTCATTTGGCATATGGGAATGGAATGGTATCATTTACATGAAGTAATAGTCCCGAGTCTTCACACACGCACACGCCTCATATATCCACACATAAAATTCCTACAGGCGATTATAATACCCCATTACATAATATTTACCTATGTTTATGTACAACTATGAAAGATGGACCTCTTGAAGGATGATACTTCACTTCTTAAACTAGTAAACTACCATTAGTTCAGTGGACCACCTCAGTAACCGCCGCCGGTACATTCTACACATTACACATCTGTGAAGTGAGCCAAAAAGCCACGGCCAAACCAAAACCAAAGCTGAATTAGTCAAGAGAATCTCCATTTACCATAATGCTATACGTTCTACGAGGTTCTACCAGACAAGGATATACATCACAAGACAACAACACTCATGTAGTGTCTATGTCATATTATATTTATTACAGTACCTACAAAAGACGCGGTAGTACATCCATAACTAATGAAATACCAACACATTTTTTATCTGTGCAAATACCATTAGAGCGCTGTAAGAAATGCATTTCACAATATTACACTGAATTGCCTGTAATATTTAATAGTTGATGTAAACACAGAATTAATGTCACAGATAGTATCAGGAGAATTTGGTGGATTTACAACTGCCAGGACTTATTAATTGAATGAAATGAGAGGATGAAGGCGGGACATCTCTTGATTTCATTTAGATATTCATTTCTAGGCTGACATTGTGCAGCCGCAATAAAAATGCTACTTATATGCGTAATAAACTAAAGATGTGTAATGTGTAAGTCGGGGTGTGTACTACAGAGTGAGTGTGGATATGTAGTGTACAAAGTATAGGCTAGGGTTGCAATTGATGTTGTTTCGCCTGGGGTCAGCTACATCTCTACAGACAGTCTGTTGTTTTCTTCAGCAAATAAACGAATGCATATATTTTGCAGGATTGTGATAACACTCGACGGTAGTCATTAGACAAGATAAGACAACAAAATGCGTAACACAGTTGACGTTACGTCTTGTGTGGTATATAACATTACACAGAAAATATTCTATACTTACTTGCATTTCTTAATATATGCATTTTGCATGCTGATAATGACTTGTGTAGATTTTGATCAGAGGCCAAGTGCCAAATCAAGTCCACTCCATCCAATCCCACTGACAACTGAAATGAACTTCAGTCTCGTCCAGTCATGTGAGTTAGTTAACTACTAAGATACATTCTTTGATAGCACACCAAGCTAAGGCAACCCAGAATATGTTACACATAGCAGACAAAAAGCTTATTTCTCACTCTTCTAGTTAGAAATGGATAAAAAATGAGTAGTCGACAATCTTGTACTCTTAACTCAACTCTCGAGATATCACATTACAGATAACAGAATTGAAGAAGGACATTTTCCTCTACATTATAATTCCTCTCTAAATTACGTTCCTTTCATGTCCTGTACATGGGAGGCACACAAGAGAAATCATTACAAGTTTCTCCTTACTACTTAAGTGTTTATTAATTCACAACGCTCGCTATCTCTCCACCATCACATATATTTATACGTAAGCAATAGCTCCAAATTATAATTTACTGTCATTTTTATATCTATTATTTCTTATTGTGATTGTAGTTACATCCTTGTTACTTGTTAGAGTGGCTTAATTTACATATACCTACTTCTTTATAGATACATGAGAACTCTCTACTTCTTCCACTTACACAGAAATCCATTCTAACAAGAGACTATCTACCAACCAATAAATGAGAATTAAATGCAAAATAATCCAATTCAGACTGAATTACTGATTGCAAACTTGGGGAAATAATCTTGATGGATGCACTGCAATTTAAATGCATCCTCATGTATTGTTATATTGAGTGAATGAAATCTCAGAAGTTACTACCTACCGCGTAGAAACTTAGGAATTGCATTTATTTATGCATTGGGTTGAATTGCCTTCTGCCTCCCATATAAAATGTGCATTAACTTCCATCCTTATTGTTAGTTAGCATGAAACAAACGAATTACCTACTCATATTGTTGGGATTAAGTATGCACTTAGCTCATTGTTGGAAACACAGATGTAAATAACCAGCTAAGGTAAAGTAACTTAAATTACTCAAGTTCAGGTAGTGTTTCTTTAATTAAACATTCCATGCCAGACTCTCGTCAAGTTCTTCATTCTCATCAAATCCAATCCTACTGCCTACCTGATTAACAACTTTCAGTCTTCTATGAAATATTAATAAAATACCCAACTTTCATTAGCCTTATAATTTTCTACTTGAGCCAAAGCCTACTGTGAACCTCTTAATTTCATACTTATATACTGCGCAGTTCGGATTTATTGTATAAAAACAGTTCGCAAAATTGTAGATAGCTCAGGTGAAATCTGTCTTAATCTTAGAATATTAATTACATATTTTCGTCAAACTAAATCTGAGTAAATTGAGCATTCGCTCTATTCTCATCTCTTCAGTGTAGAAAGTAGGTTTCTCAAAGAGATAAAGTTTGTGAATACAGTCATAAATTATTTGTTAATTTGCCCCATTCCTAGAATCTCTTGTAGTAAAAGAAGTTTAATATAATTTTCTTATTAATCAAAAGCAAGGTGTGCCAATAGCTTTTGTAATTAAACAACATAATAACAAGTAAATAAGATTCTCTCACCAAAAGACTATATGCAAAGGGATGAAACCACTGTTCACATAGCCCAACCTACATACCTACTTATTGTTAGTTAGTTCATTTGATAAGTGAGGAAAACAGAGGCCAGTTTATTTTCTTTGGATGTATAGTTGCCTTTGTGGTTGCTCTTGGAACATTTATTTACGAGTCTAACTGGCTTTCGCTCCCACTAAAGAATAGACAGAGTAAACTTTTGCGACAGACAACAAAGGAACCAAGTGTGAAGTGTGACACCTGCTCACTTTGTCGTTCTAGATAATTTCCATTCTCTCTCTTGTTAGATATAGACTGGAGCAAAGAAAGACAGAGTATTGAAACAAAGCGAGGCTAAAGACTCCTATGCACGGAGAAAATAAGATTCAAGAGCTGTTGTTTCGCTTGGCTAGTTGTTTTCTGGGAATGACATTACTACGCACGCTACTCTATTGCTCTCCACTGTGCTGTGGTCTTGTCGGAGCTAGGAGAAAGTTTACTTGCGCGGAACATAGTCAATAGTGTCTCTAAGACTGTTAAAACAAGAGACTAATAATGCCCACAGAATATACAGACATGCTTATTATACACTCTTGGGTAAACAATCACATCTATATACTCTATACACGCTTATATAGATGTAAACAACTGATATACAGCTTTAGAAGCAAAAAACTTCTATAGCTTTGCAAAAATGTAAACAAACTGCTATAGCTTTATTATGTAAATACGAATTGCCAAAAATAGATAGTAGTATACTCTGCTATTTAGCAGGCAGCAGGGATAAATATGATTAACAGAAGTACATATAGATTTAGTAGCCAATTTCAACCTACATATAGGGCATTTTCGACAGGGATAATATAAATCTTGAAAACAAAACAAAGCCCATTGAGTAGAAGTTTAACCTACTAAGAGAGAAAAATGCAGCCGTTTTCCTATAACGTCCTGGGGTTTAAGGATATAAATGCAGCTGTCGGTGAGAAAGTTGAGAAATGGGAGAAAGAACCTGGACTTACAGGCCGAAATGGATTTATACTCTAAAACAAAACCAAAGGAGGGAAAATAACTATAGAAATTCACAAGTGGGAGAAGATTGTAGGATATGCTGTTGAAATTGTATGTATGCTACTAGTACTTATGTAAATACAGAGTGAAGGTAGTAGGAGATAGTAGTTGTAAATGCTCTGGAGTTGGAGTAATAGTTGTGTCTGTCTTCATGTATGAGTAAACAACAATCTAGTCAAGTTAGTCAGAGTTTCCTTTGGAGAAGATGAAGTTGATTGTGGGGTTTCTTCCCTAAAATAAAATGAGTTGGAGAAGAAATAGGCGGGAGAGAAAGACTGAATCTTTTAAGCATCTTATGCATATTATAATGTTTCTCTGCACGTGCTATAGACATTTCTTTAAGTATTCAGCCCTACAGTAGTACTTGTATGATAGGCCAACATGGCACTTTGTTAATAAAAGGCAGAAAAGGTAGTTGAATAAACAGGAGAGTAAAATCACACTCTGAAAAGACAGGGAGAGAGACGATCTAGTTTTGTGTATTATTGTAATGAATCTGAGTCTATCTGTGAATTTAGTATCAAAGACTGGGAAATAAATAGAAATAGTGAATTGAGTGTCGGGAGGCTTCTTTAGTTGTGGAAGACTTAGAAAGTCAGTTCTATTTAACTACATTTGGTAGAAAGAAGGCTGAGTGAGTGTGAGTTGAGGCAAGGAGAAAGATAGCCAGAAAAGAGGATGCAATCAGACTTCTTAATTGCCATTAATTGAGAGCTTCAGATTCAATTACTCGTTCAATTCCTTCGTCACAAAGTGAACTCACTTTAACTGAACTGGATTCAACACTTTCTCTACTCACACTACCACACAACACAGAAAAGGTATCTGTAACACGCCTAATGTAGTATACGTATAAGTAAGAGTCACTTAATTGAGCAAGGAGGCAATATTCTAAGAAATACACAAACGAAATAAGTAAAGACGACTTTCTTTGACGGCCAACCATTTTCAAGTCAGTTCTCTAACTTCATTTCTCACTCTCCTCTGTCTCCACTTTCCTTCATGTATGTACATAGATATTACTTTCTTTAGTTGTTATTGCCACCTAATTCATTATTCAACTATGACTTACCTAAAATAAAGTGACTCTCATTCCACATTCCTTACAAAATTCCCTTTATTTATTCCTTATTCATGTCTTCTCTGTCTATGCACCTTCCCTCACTCTATCCCTTCAGAACTTCTTCCAGTTCCTTCCTAATTCTTAGAAGAGAGACATGCAAGAACACAAGACAAGAGCCTGGCCGACGGAAAATCAGAACAGACTGTCTGAGACGAGCATATGGCTCCGTGTCAAATTATGATTTCCACAACTGTCGAATATTTTAGCACTCAATTAACTCCCTTCGTCAGGCAAATCAAATCACGCCTACTATGATGCTTCCCACTTCCCACTACAATTCCTCAAATTGTTCTGACACACCTATATAAATAAATAGACACTTGAAAATAAAGTCATTTACAATATTGTTGAGTTCGGGTAAATAAAATTATATTTAGAATGTAGGTATATAGAACATATTATATTGTCCACATGCGATCAAATGAATACAAAGTTGAACATTAGTGTGATTGTGATTAGCATAAGAAAAAGTAATGGTACTAATAATAGTTGGCTCCTCCGAGTGTAGATACAGTCATGAGTAAGTGTTAGGAAATCTCTGTTTAAATTCCGAAGTATGCAAATGTAAATAGTAAGAATGGCTAATGTAACCAGAATTTCAATTTCTGAGTTATGCATGCCAGCGTAACAGTGGAAATAAATAGTGCTTAGCTAATTGGCTTGCATGAATAGTAGGTAGGTAGAGTAGTGTATTTGTATACAGTGTGCGGTCACAGCTGTAAATTTCTGAGAAAATTTAATTAGATAATTGAAGCATGTTTAAAGCTTGCAACAACGGAATTCAAATGCATAGACTAGCTACGCTAGTCACTGCAAATGTAAAGTACAGGAAGACTGAAGGAGGAGATTCAACTCTGAATACCTACAAGTGTATGTAACGTGTGTATAGCTTTGACGAGGATACCTATTCACTTTTATTCGTTGTTGACCAAGTAAAATGGCAAATGAGTATGCAAAGGTAAACTAAAGTAGTCTGCATGTACTTACTTAGTAGGATTTGATCGTGAGCAGATTCTATTTGTATTTGTTCTAGATTGTCCGTCTTTATTGAGTTTGTGCCACATTACATTGCCTGTATGTACTCATTCACATAGAAAGCATAGCGGGCATTTCTCTATCTGATTGCAATAGTTGAAATGAATTGGACACATTAAAGGGCATTATTCAGCTATAGAAACTATCTTGCTTCCTGCCCTATTCTGTCAAACAGGCATATCTACGCCAACTTATATCGGACAACTCGACTGATTGCAAATTTCCGTCGGCCGAAAACTGAATTTAAGCGAACCATACACATTTGTTAGCTACATTACATATATAGATTGAACAGCTATGCAAGTATTTCCAAATGCTGCTGAATGTGGTAAGTGTATGTATGTATATTTGTTCTGTAGCATTGCACACGCAATATCTAATAAGAGCATTTGCATAGAAAACCGAACTAAATTATGCTACCGAAATGTGGTGGATTACTTCTTGATTAAATTTCCTTGTTGACTTGAGGCTACTACACTACACTTCTCCGTCGTCTGTAACTGCTCACAACAGAAGCAATAGTCTCTGTTGATACTAACTAAAATTCTGTTACGCATCCCATAGTTATGGTTATGTCTACACAGAGCTAGATTTACTATTTTCTCGGCTAGATTCACAATGCTGTCTTCACATTGAATTCAGAATTGGATTCCAGACTCGAAGAGCAAGGAAAACGGAGATGTTTACACTAGGCATGAAACGACTGAGGACAAACTACGCCTTCCCACAGCCCTTACACTTAATTTCGACGGAATTTGTCTCTTTGCCTCCTCCAACGTTCCCCGTATTTTGGAGTACTCACCATTTATCCAAATCCGGAACTAATTCTACAACTATACTGATTTGGAGGGAGGGAGAGTGAGGAAACTATTCTCCAAAGCCCAAACCTGCATTTCTACATTTCTGGGTGATGGAGGAAAAGCATTTCATGCAACCCTTTACCACACACAGCAAGATGTGTCGTGGAGATACTAATTGCATACCTTGCAGTACTAGACTCATATTCTACTGTACATGTATTTTATTATTTGCACAATAAAAGGCCAAAGCAAAGACGTAGATTTCATTATTTATGCAAAATGGAGTATGCTAAGTAGTAACAGGAGCAATCTAGAAATTAGTCTGTGACAATTCATTTGAGTTGTCGTGTCCTGTCTTGTTTGGCCTGAAGGAACCTTTAGCCTTCAGAAATTACTAGAATGACAGTGCCTATTCTTATAATTAACTCGTCAACGTAATATTATTTTCTCTTGATGATCCTGAGTTCCTTAGGTAATTCTTGTATTAATTTGAGTTTTATTCATATGACACAAGAGATGGGAAGTTGTAGTTGCACAGAGATGAAGATTTATAATGTGGTTTAGTTTGGCACAGATACAGAAGGTAGTCGGTGCAATTACATTTAGTATCCGTAGTCCTAGTATCTTTGTACAGTCAAGCATTATGAATTCAGAACTATGAACGTTCTCCCAAAGCATAGATATAAAAGAGTAATGGAGTATGAAGGGTGAGTTGTGAGTTGGATTGGATTATGTGATGTGATGTAGTAGTGCCATTATTATGGAGGAACACAAGGTGTACTACAGACTACTACGGAGTGAACGTTACACAATTGAGACGGAGGAGACACATCTATCTAATTTATATAGTGCATAATGTAATGTGGAGAGATAGAGCGAAGCCGTCATTGTCATTTCGTAGACGTGACTTCGCCACAAGGCACGACACGGGACGGAACTGATTGCGAGCAACCAAGGCTGCAAAGTAACCTAACTTAAGTGAAGTAAACTGATGCGATGTGATGCGATAGCATTGTGTATGTGAGATGAGAGAAGAGCAAGCGACAGAATACAGAATCCACAATCCGAGGATACAAATACATCCCATCGTACTTCAAAAATCCAAAATCTGTCCTCTGTCATCCGTAATGAATTTACATAGTAAATTATGCACGTCGGAATTATATTAAAACTGAATACCAATGACATACGACCAAATCCTACATATCTTCACGCCGAATCATCCACACTCTCCTACATAAACCTTGCCACTTACAGCCTCAAGCTTACATTTATCCACACTGTTTTATTTTAAATATGAATTCTTCCTACATTTCCATTTTATATAAATCTATGTACTTTAGCATTGATTATTAGTTGACTTCTCGGAACTGAGTTCTCCATTTTATTTGTATCATTTACTCTAATCTAAAGACATCTGCTATTTCACATCGTACAATAAGGTTTCTCTTCCATATCGCATCTGAATTCACTGTAATCGATCACACATCTATCTTATTAAAATATCGTATTAATTGATTAGAAATATAATTGGGAACTGGAATAAAGATAACTCATTAGAGGTAACGCTCATTCGATCGTACAATTAGGTCTGTTATTTAGAACTACTTGAGACATATTATCAATCAAAATGAAACAGGAAACGAAGGTTTAGAGACAAAAGTGTCTTTTTATCATTTACGATAAGATTTGGGAGGGGAAGACTAGAAATTGTTTTCCATCTGAAAGTAGGCAGTCTGTTTGAGTGTAACTATGATATTGGCATATATATCATCGTATACATAGTGTCTATAGAAAAGTCTGTTGTCAGAAATGTTAAATTTATGGTGTCTACGTGCCTATGCATCTGATTTGGTGTAGAATTTTGGATTTTACTGCTTACTTTTTAAATATTAAATAAAATGTTTTATATCTGTTAGTGTGGGCAAGTCTTATTTATGCACGTTATTTTCCTATCTGATTTTGACATCTTTGGGAGAGCATAAAGCTCGTGTGAAATCTCTATTTATAGCCGAAAGACGACATTTTATGGAAGAGAGATTGTCTGCGTAGTAGGTATTATATTCTGTGTGGGTTCCTGTTAGTAAATTGCATATTTTGTAGCTGCCTGTAAATTGGGTAGCGTAGGATCTCACAAGTTCACTCAATAGTGTTACAATCTTGGAATAAAAAAGCAATTTCACCTGGCATGATAGCAACTCTCGTCCTCCACTAACTCTAATATGGGATTTGGAGATGAGGAAGTGGTGGAGACAATTTCGTCCAAGTGCTTTCATATAATAAGAATCTATAGACATTTCTGTCGTCCTGCTGCACTCTATAGGCAAATGTCTACACGCATCCCACTTCCACCTCAATTCAATGATTCCTCTCAAGTATTTAGTGAAATATGTATGGAGACACTGTAAATACTAATGCTATTGGAAAAAGTAGTGATTGATACATTGTTTATAGGAGAACAAATAACATTTGATGTTTCCCTATAAAAATATACAGCTGTATGACTTTCATATTTATGGGACGTAAAAACTGTTGTACTTCTCCAAACAGTGCTTGGCATAAGAATGCACAGGAATGCATTGTTTTATAACAGTGAGACTCAAGTGTGTGCATAATAGTACACACATGGTATTTGTATTAACCTTTCAACACAATGAACATCTACCTATCTAGACACACAGTCTTCAGTTTCTCCAGAGTGTCAAAGTTGTAAAAGGCGGAGGCGTAAAGAAAAAGGCAAATATGATAGTTCGTTTTGTCAGAATCCTAGGCTCTGTGTGACGATGAGTTGCTGCGTACACGTTGGCAGTGCGTATAGCAGTGGGTGAGTAGGAAATAGGGAAACATAAAAAAAGAGAATAAACGTGTAAGATAATAGAATGGCATGTGAGAGCAATAATTTGAGGAGAGGCAGGAAAGTTAAACGGGAAACAGGACTACGGTTCCCGAGGGATCACTAAAGACGCGAACGAGAAAATTCGGATCCCACCATACTCGACACATAAAACATCATCCCCGTACAGGCCAACTCACAACAGGAAAAACACTATACCCGAAATAAAACACTTTATCTTTACCGAATAAACCTCTATCTCTACTACACACAGTCCTATACACTGTCCTCTCCCACCAAAACAGCTTCCTCCGTTTTACACCGATACCTGGCACAGCCAAATTGGCACACCCTATCTTTACATTGCCTAAACTCAAGATTAGCCGTTTTGCACAATAAATCATTCTCATGAATTTTTGTTATTGTCTAGAAAAATTATTTCACGAACAATGCCACCCTAGCATGACAATGGAGACCCTGAGACATAAGAAACTTACGACTTAAGGGCTGGTTCCAGTTGTTGTATTTACATGTGTTTTCCTACTCCGCCAGATCAATGATAACTCGCCTAATTGTCAATCAATCTGGACATAATTAGTCTATAAATTAAGATTAACTATCCTGGAGGGTCACAGTAGGCAGATTTCAAAAAAAAACATTTTTTCGGCGGGATTCATTTAGGAATACTGGGGTCCACTCAGATTACGCTCTTTCAATTGTTTTGATGCAATATTCGATTCAGATTAAAAAATGAGGAAAAATATTTACCCAGCCGGCTAGCCTAGTGTACGCTGACATATTTAGCTGACTCTTCAGAAGATTTTGTTGTCTGTGTTGATATTGGCCAACTTTCATGATATGGCTACATTGGCCAATGGTAGAAGACATGTCCTGAGTGAAAGTAAACGTTAGCACATGACAATTCATATGGTGCATAAAGTTGTAGGAGATGAGTCTGAGGTAGATAATGTTATAAGTTAGGAGTAAATACATGCTATATAATAGTAAAATAATATGAGATACATGAAAGTTGTATTTTATATGCAAACAATTATCTTAACAGGTGATTTGAATGTTTTAAATACAAAGTGAGAAAGGTCATCTTATTCTGCTGGAGGATGTCGATGGCTATAATATTGTGACACTACAATACTGTTGTTGGAACTGGAGTCAGTCACACTACTCTTCGGGATTCTAAAAGAAATTATCAGACACATACATTTCGACCAAATAAACCTGATTTAAAATTGATATGGGTCTTTATTTACCTTCGTTAACGGTTTTGAACTGCAAAAATGGATGCTTCTCGATCACTTCTAGTCTAGTTTCCCCATAATCAATTGATATTTCATATCCTTTCGGAATATCTCTGGTTGCAGTAATGATGATATTTGGCTTTCCTCCATGTACAAATAATCTTCCCTTGCCATTTGGGTTCTTGTCATGATTAATGAACCGCCCAAGGCCCGAGTTTACTCTGGTGGCGTCTATCCTATTTTTAAAAAATATTCAATTCATAATTTCGTAATTTATAATGAAAAACGTGGGATTATTATACCTACCAACAAATACGTTTTTTGTATTCAAATTGAAATAAATCTGTCATCGTGGTTGAGGAATATTTGAGATATTTTTTCTCTCGTTTAAACCCGGCTACGCGATCTAGGAAATCTCCTTCATATTCCACAATAAAACTGCCCTTTTTGATGAATTCTTTTGTTATCAGGCCTTTGCCTTTTGTGGGAACATCCACCACCTATTATATATAAGATTAATAGCGGAAAACAACAAATATAATGAATTCTTTGTAGTGTAAAAAAGTATACGTTGAGAAAAAATATCATAATCTGAAACCTGTTACCTGAAATTTTTGACAGTGACGTTTATAATTGTCAAGGCATCTGTTGACATTAGTTTTGAAATTTTCGCGTTTCCCAGGCAGGTATAGTGAATAGGCCGCTTTCCGTATTTTCATCTCCGTGACACAGTAACGGTTTCGGCTTCTAATCCGTAGATGTTTAGCGCGTTTCAACTTATGGGAATTTGCCATTTTTCTGAATTACAATGCTTAAAAGACAACTCTGGTGAAATTGCTGAAGGAAAACAAATTAATTATGAAATGTTTTTGATATGTCAATACTATAGCACTACTACTGCAATATGTTTTGGCAAAAAATCCCAAATAAAATAAGTTACAAGTTACCTGTCGGTCCAGGAGGTAGTAGTACAAACAAGATTTAGCAAGTTTTGAAGATTTAGTTAGGCACTTCAATATTTCTCGGAAATAATGAATAAGGGAGGGTACACTTGAAATGAACTAAACACGCATGCGCATTTGTGCATATACATGCATTTGTTGAAAAAGGAAATAAATGCCATGTCTGCTTCTGCAGCCCACCCACACACAATCACACAACATTACCCAGCCGGCTAGCCTAGTGTACGCTGACATATTTAGCTGACTCTACAGAAGATTTTGTTGTCTGTGTTGATATAACTTTCATGATATTATGGCTACATTGGCCAATGGTAGAAGACATGTCCTGAGTGAAAGTAAATGTTAGCACATGACAACAAGTCATATATGGTGCATAAAATTGTAGGAGATGAGTCTGAGGTAGATAGTGTTATAAGATAGGAGTAAATACATCCTACATAATAGTAAAATAATATGAGACACATGAAAGTTGTATTTTATATGCAAAACAATATGAGTTATAAAATATGTGGATATTTGCAAGTTGTAAGCTAAGGTTAGGTGAGGAGATACGTTAAATTAACCTTATAGCCTTGGTGGGGTAGTAGAGTTTTAGTATTGTCTTATGTACATCACAATGTGCTATATCATCTTATAGTGTCTTCTCTGTCAGCACGAAAACATTTCTTTAAACTAGCATCGTTTTTCGCATTTCATTATATCTCCTCGTTCAAGATGGTTCTCCTACAAACGAGGTGTATAGGCAGACAGAAAAAGGTTATAGAGCTACTTATGAACAACACGTTACATAACATTAGCTACAAGTATTACCTTCTTTTCCGAGACACGTTCTACTGTCATCGTGTCTCTTCTTTTCTCACGTTCACCTGTAAATCTCAATTTCTCTCTTCTGGAAAACCTTGACAGCATTTTAAATTAGCTACGGAACCACTTTCCTCTCCAGCCTCTGTGGAAACAATTTACATTCGCAAATGTCCCTGCGGTTTTTATTTGACCTAAAATTCATAACATCTTTTCACTCTTCTTTCTCAAAATATTATTACACCTTGAACCATGCTACATCATGCTGACGCAGACAATTGCGAGCGAACTGGCATTTAACCATTAGATATCCTACTCTTGGAGGTCAGCTTTAGATCTAATGTACATAATTCAATTACTTCACTCAAACATAATAATCTAATATCATTTTATTAGTTTTACTCATTCTATAACGTATTCGCTATTTAACTACCTTCGTTTATTCACTAATCAAATCATTGATTATTGAAAGAGTGGAATTTTTTATCCATAATTTACCGAACTTAAGGACGTAAGGTCTTAAGAATGTAAGAATTGCTATACACATTTTAATACAACTT
>JABASH010000919.1:0-31575 GCA_019776445.1 Tomocerus maximus
ACTGATTGTGAATGTGAAGCTTCTTTTCATTAGCCAAGCCGTCAATTTAATTCAGGTTCAGCTCACTCAGTTATGGTAAAGACCGGTCTTCTGTACAGAGTACAGACTAGGCACAATTTTTGTACAATTCTGTTCCATCTAACAAGAAAAAAAACCAGCAAAATCCAACAACCACCTTCAGTGCTCTGCTTCTGCCAAATACACTAGATACGGAATATGAATTAGATAATCAAACGGAAACAAGAGTAGTAAAGTAGAGAGCGGAGAATTATATCTAAATCTAGACTCCATACAAACGCTAATATAATATAATGCCATCATACAGGTACAAGTATAGTACAGTCATCTCTATATTCTATATATTAGCATTTATAACTAAAAGTGTCTACATATTTGATTATAAGTTGCTTTGCTGTAAGGCTGCGATTATACATTTTACTTATGCACTATCTGCCAAAACAAATCCAATGCCCCCGGCTGCATCTTTTCAAGTGTACATAATTTGATTTTCATTCTTATCAAGTAGGTAGGTACGCACACTAACTGCCAACCTGTGTGTATCGCACACATGGAACTATCTATCCCTCCTTCCACGTCCAGTCAGTCACCCTGATCGTGAAACAAGCAAATTGTACCAAACAATTTAAAAATTTACAAACCAATTTATTTTCCAATTTAACGATTGCCGATTTACATTGCATTTAAATTTTTCAGAGTTAAATGTGCCGTGTTCTTACCATGCGTACAGTAATCATAATGTTTTCTGCCTTTCAATACTTTATAATTTTTGGTTTCATCCGATGTTTTATTCTTCCTTGTAATTACAAAGATTTATTCAGTCAGATCGTTCACTCCGGACAATGAGGAGTAAACATCTTCAATTTTAATCCAGTATCAATCTCTACTCAATTCTTGAACTTAAAGAAATACACCTGAAGTGCCATAGTATCTATTTCTATGGTTGTCAGTATTATCATATAGCCTTCTGTACATACTACATCTTGGCAGATATTCCTCTATCATAGGCATTTTACATTATGAACATCCTAGGCATGGAAATAGGATTTAGATGAATTGCTTTCAGTCTGTGCTGCATTTTTCCCAACCTTTCCTCCGTACTACCCGCTGAGCGATCCCATTTGCTTTTGAAAAAAAAGATTACTTTCTCATGGATTTTTTCCTGTTTCAGATTGCATTTTACAGCAGAGATAAAATATCAAATCAGACAATGGTAACTGACCTACGTTTCATTCCATAATGATTTAAAAACGGGAAATCATTCAATTTGTATTAAGCACTTGAGAAATTGCTTATCAACTTTAGCTTATCAAACATGTGATCTTATACGATATTATGTCATTGGGAACATAAAAACGATCTATTTGCTGTCTTATATGATAAACATGGCAGTATACAGAAGCTTATTACGAGAAACCAAACATGTGCATATGTAAAATCTTTGAAAATAGAAAAGCATAAATCAATAAGCTTATGACAATATAGCTTTCTTCGGAGTTTCCCAGGCAGATGCTAACTAGTGCTGTTAGAGAAATCAGTAACCCCTCCTCGACTAATCTGATTTTGCTCAAAAGAACAACCCCCCTGGATGTATGGAATAAACTATGACACGGCTGATTACGTTCAAACGGAGGAGCTCCCTTCTGCAATAGGTAAATTCAATTTCACTAGAGAATTAAATTACAGCAGTGTAGCTTACTGTATTGTATTTTAAATGAGCATGTATAGTGTATATATGACCATATGAAATTAAGAGGTATGCTATGACTTAGAGTTGCATGTCTTTCCGTCGAAACGGTCAATACTAAAAAACGTCAGAGTCATTTCTGTCAGTCACACTCAATTTTATTGAGTCAGGTTTATACTGAGAAAGTAAACGTAGAATTATTGTATATTTTTGCATGCATGCAGGGATTCATGATGCACTACAAGTAAACAGTGGACATGAATGAAACTCGAAGGGAAAATTGGAATAGAAATATCCTTATATTTATGCATGTACATGCCGGGTACATGGAAAATCAATATTAACTACGTAGCACAGGCATAATATTACTATCATGTGTCGAGATGAAAAGATAGCGGACCATGAAATAATATAGATGGAACAACCCTGAATAGACTGCCTACACGAGATGAGTGTATATAATGCTGGTGTACTTTAAACAATCTGTCAAGTACTATTCCCAGTCAGCTCCAATTTCCAATTTGAGAACACGACAATGAACTCGAGTGAATTGTGTATTGAATCGAATTTGAATAGAAATGAAAATTTCATGAAAAAGCGGAGGTTTGATAGAACGAGTGATAAAAAGAATTGGGCCACTTACATATGATATTGAGTCTAGTGGATCTGCTCGTTACACTGAAACCGGAACTAGAATTGGTGGCAATGCAGGCAAATTCTCCGTAGTCCTGCTGTCGAATTATTTTGGAGAAGAATAGATTCGCTCCACTTTGGTATCGCCTCGTTGTGTTTTCTACCAATTTTCCGTCAAGAATCCATGAGTATTGAATGAATCTTGAGTCGGATACCGCACAATCGAGAGTTATACGTCTCTCGCCGTCTACAACAGTCTTTCCAATGTGGCCGCCGTCGCTGCCGCCGATCTTTGTAAAGTAAAAGTCATCTGCACCCAGTGAAAAGTTACTGGTAACACCTGAAATCCCGCAAGAACATAAATTAGCCACGTTCTGAATTCATTAACCTTTGACACTATCTGAACAATGTAGATTCTTTTCCATGTCTACAACTCAGCGGTCTCTCTGACATTTACTTGCTTTCATCATGACAACTACTACATCCTCTAGTTACATCTAACATTCTCCACTTATTGTTAAAACTGCTTCCAAATAACGACTATGACTCAACATGAAGGTCTTCGTTTCGTTTCATTAAATACTTGACTTAAGAAGACTCGGATATAGTCGGAGAAATTAAATCAACTTGAATCTTTTACTATTATCCTACATACATCACGCACAAGTTTAAGGGTTGCATGCACTTTGTCATTTATGTTTTATGAGCTACACACAGAAAAAAATTTAAACTGAATCAAATAAATATTCATCACCTTTGTTAGCATTAAGAAAACATGAACTCAGAATTGGAATGACTTGGCCATTGTACTGCGGTCATAGTCTTTAAAAGAGAACTCATACATTTCCAACAACATCATGAATCAAGTTCACATACTTATTCTTAATTTAAAACATACCTACATAAATACTTCCTGTGAACAATAATGAAATTGTACCTGCTTTACCTTTGTACACAAATAGGTACCTCTAACAAGTTATACATTTCAATTAACCTGGTTAAGATTTAAATGAGTGCTAACTAGAAATGTTTTTTCATATGAATTTCAACAACAAGTTGTGCATGCATTAGCATACATTTTAAATCTCGATACACTGCTACTGAAAAGCAACAGAGTTTTGTTGCCATCCACACTCACAATGCAATAGAAGTGAATCTAATATCTAATCTAGTGGATAGACCATAAAAGTTAGCATGAGTTGACTAGAGTCGGTAGAAAAACGGAAACTAATAAACTGGGCGACTGAATAGAAAGAGATTTAAGCTGCAGCCCTCATAAATATTTTTACGTACAAAATAAATACAGAATTGGGTTTAGGTACATTTGAGACAATACACAAGAGAAACAGAGGTAATATGAAAATATTAACATGGACACCGAGAGAGGAGCAGAGAACAGAGAAATGCAAAAGGAGAATTCTCCAGAGAATCCAATGAACAGGCAGAGGAGAGTATTTTATGGTGCAATACAAACACAAGTACGACATAACTCCTTACTAAGCCAGATAGATAAGTGAAAAGAGGTAATAAAAGCTAGAGGTCTACTACACGCTCTCCTAGATTACAATCCCAGTTTCAATTTTTACTATCAATATATAATCTTGACGAGACGAAGCAATAAGAGATGCAATAGAATCTCTCTAGCACACATACATATGAGAGTGCATAAGTAATACTCTTATTACTCCAGTTTTACTAGCACTCTTGCCCATTTAACTATTACTGATTGTGAGTCAGGCCATTATAATGCAGAGGGAACAATCAGACAAATAGAAAGCTAGGGTGTTTATATTTTGGAGACTAGATTACTTTTATTTCTACCTACATTACGCTTTCCTAGGTTAGTGATGTCCGCAGCACACCCACCACATCGTATAATCCCACTATAGCCTTGTATTGCAATGTGCCTACGGAAATCTCAATATAGAAACAATCACATTTACATAAGTATGTATCACAATACAGTGCAGACACTCAGAATACACATCCCATACATTTTATATACACATGTAAGTAGACATACAAAGTATCAAGATATATCATGGGAATCAGCATGGTCTGTTTTGAACTGAACTGCCTGGTCTGGCATTTTACTACCGAATGAGTCATGCAAGCACTCATAAAAGGAGCTGGATTAATTCCCGTTTCGTTTAATACGTACAATATGAATTTCAGTCCGGGCAGATATTCTTGTTTTAGCTCTTTCTGACTCCAATACATCTACTCTATTATACATATCTGTCGAGTAGGTTGTAGTAGGTGTTCTATTTGTCGATGACTTTCCTTCCTTATAGTTAGAGTATGCTTTAATACGACAAGGAGGTCTGGATGGGATAACGATAACTTCTAAATATGTAGTAGTACCTACCCAGTTCGGTTCTTACGTTATGCACAAACCGGGCAGGCAGCCCACACTCAATTTCAACTCAACCCTCTGCTCTATATGCCCATCGTATTCCTATCATATCTCTTATATTAAACGTCCCTCTTTACTCCATTTCACATTCACAGTTGGGTCCTTCCGAACTACCTTATATTTCTATATGAACTACTAATATACTTAGTATAACTTTCGTCCCACTCTCAGTCACTCCGATATTTGTCCCGAAGCAAGTATTACTATTATAACAAACAGAAGTGGAGAATATGCATGTGCCTACCTAGATAACGTAGTAATGCAGTTAATATAGCCAGTTTTAGTTGAGAGATCGTCATCATAGGCACTGCATTCTTCCCAGTGTGTAATAGTTTATATAGTAGTAGTTGGTTGGTTGGCCTAGCCCTCCGTTTCCCGACGCCGTTACAACCGTTGTTGAGCCAGAAGGAGCAGCACACGGTCGGTCGTTTATGGGGAAATCGATGCCCCTTGTTCTCCGAAAATTCAGACGAACCAAACAACTGAACTGACTAAGAGGGGAACCCCAAACTCAACACAAAGTCTGTCTCACTCAGTGACTGAGCTAAGTAAGCTCAGCGGTTGAGTCCCAAAACTTTGTCTCAGTCTCCTCACTCGTCACACATCCACAAACACGATACACAAAAGGATTATACATGATTCCATTTACCTACGTGTCAAACTTCCCACTTCACTCTAGGACTTCCAAGTCTCAGAACAAGTGTTTCTAAATTATCTGCATAAACAAACACCAAGAAAACAAAACTTGCATCTCCCATCTCTAATAACAAGAAAACATCTTTGACAGAAAAGAACAATACATAAACAAAGTAAAGGTATAAGGTACAAAAATGGACAGATAGTATTCTAAAGTAGAAAATTGAAGTATAATTAAATAAACTACAGATGAAATAGCGTAATATCATGTACTTGCTATTTACATAATTATATTATAAATATAGTACATAATTACGCAGATCACTCCTTCTTTGTTATTTACTAATCTCATAATGGTAAAAGTAATGGTGGATGTTTACCATGCGTTAATTAAAATCATGACTAGTATTCTGAACATAGAATTCTATCGGATATTAACAATGAACCATCTTTGACAGTTTGAATTTGAAAACTTATAAGTTGTAAAATAATCACTGAAATAAATTAAATATAATCAATCAATCAATAACCGGAGTGTTTAGAGACAACCCGAGTTTACATTCAAGCATTTTATTTATGCCTCCTACATTTACAGTATTACTAATTTGATAGTGCTGGTAATACTTATAATCGAAGCGCAACTATTGAGCAGTTCACCATTTGGTAGTGTAAAGGTGATTTTTTAAAATTCTGACATAACAATGAAGTTTTTCCTTATATAGTAAGAAATACCGTGGATAATACTTACCAAATAGGAATTTCTGATAATAATGAATATTCACCGATAGAAAAAGATGCTGGTCAGAGAAGTGTTAGACTTTGAAAGGATTACCAGGCCATAAGTGCAAAAACAAATAAATACTTTCCTGTTCTGCAGATGGTAAATATTGATAGAACATCTTTGGCCAGCCAGGAAAATTGCAGTGTCAACCTACGATAATAACGATGCCGGCGGTGTCTTTTTGACAATCCTTTTTGGCATGTTGCATAATTTTCCCATTAATCCATTTGTAGAACTAGTCTCATCGCAATTGAATAACTACAGATGCATAGCACACCCAGTAGGTACGAGCGTTTATTACAGTAGCAGTTTTTGATACTAAATCCCAATAAAAAATATGACCCAGCGTCTGCAGAGACAAAACTGCTAGTCATAGTAATCGTGACAAATATGATCAATTTATCACGACTAGAAGAATCACTAAAGGTAAGGTGGACATCATTATCAGTGAGGAAATATTATAACATCTTGGGTTTGTTACTGATATTCTGTAAATATACAGCATCAATACCCGCCTTATCACAACAATGCTCATATAGGACGAAAAATCATTTTCATCACATCAACTGAGATTTTCACAGTTTGACTTTGAGTTGACTGAATGCCACACCCTAGCTGAAGTTTTTTTGCCGAAGCAAGTTTTTTATTCGATTATGAACTCACGTAAGTAATATAATAAGCATACTAAACCACAAGTCAACGCTGGCCCATCAAGTCTGATTGTGAGTCCATATGTGGTTGCTTAAACAAATTGCAAGTTTTGAATTAACGCCACATCTTGAAGAGTGTACACATATGAACTGTGGTACAACCAATAAAGTCTGATTATACACTTGAGCCTCTGCCAATCCTCCAATCGTAAATAATCCTCAATTAAAATCGCATGCATATCCTACCCATGTGATAAGTCTGATTTCATGCTTGACAAACGTTCCTCCCACGCTAATCAAAACAAAAGCAAGGAGCCACAAACATGACTCTTCTTATTTAACATAATAATGTAGTAGGATAAGATACCCCAATTTGCGGACAAAGTTTCGCCGACGAAAACAACTTGACGGCTGCATGATTTTGAACTAAATAGATCAGATTACACTACACGAGCTTCTAGTTCTAACAAGAAACGTCATTAAATGCACAAATGGCTAGTCTAAGGAAAAGGAATACCTCTCCTGCTATCCGAATCATACGCCAATAGATACTTCCCTTTAAGAAAGTGTGTAGTATGTAATCTAATTTATAAGTAGTAACATCTCATTATGTACATTTAAGATAGTCACCCAACGTCTAAGACCTTTTATGATTGCACTAGGTTGCTTTAATTGCTACCATAATCAATAATCAAGACTTATAGAGTTTAATTTATGTTACTTCGTCTTGCATTCCAAAAGTGCGGTGGCACCTTGAAAATTCGTAATTTACCTACCTCAAATGCTTTATGTTTGCATTCAATTCAACATTGAAAGAACATAGAAACAACGAAAGCATTTTATTTTCAGAACAAAAGTTGCGTTGGAAAATATTTACTTTCTTTGGTACCTACATTATATTCTTCACTTGCCCATACAGTACTCAAATGAATAACAGGCTTAAAAATTGCATGTGAAGCCAAATTACAGAACTATAGAAGTCTTGTCAACTTAGAATCTATTCGCTGTGTTCACTACTGTTCTTTACAATATGCTGGAAAGGTACCTAAACAAAGTCACATCCTGCAATTTCCCTGTTCTCCAGTCACCACTTGTCACAGATGTGGTTTGATGTAAGTACACGCAACGTTATGTAAGGAGCAAGTTTGTACAACGATATGGTACTAATAGGAACAATGGACAAAGTGAATGAAGAATACATACAAGATTGCTTACCCAAGAAAATGTAGAAAACAGAAGCCACAAAAAACCGTCCATAAAAATGAAAACTTGACATTTTCAATTTTCCTGAAGCTGAAGCTTTTCAAATAAACAAGTTACACACGAGAAATCATTGAAAAATTGTCGATTGCAGATCAATACTAATAAAATAGGTATTTATAATTTTGTGTTCACATGTTGCTGTTCACACATGGCAATGTTAACAGAAACTTCACTAAAATTGTTTTCGACAATGTAACAACTTATACAACTGCAATATTTGGCATGTTAATCAGTTAAAATTCCAGTACAGCTATAAATGTCAAAATGATTCACGGGGATGATATACCTTTAAAAGTACATGGATTAGGCACTGGTTAGGAAATATGGTCAATGCGAAAATTTTGAATAATACACTTTTTTACAAAATATTTTAAAGTTTTTCGAACAATAATTTCACTGTTTTACTTTTAAAATGTATAAAAATCCTATTTATGTAATAAGACACCGGGGTTTACTACAAGGTGGGTACAATAATTTTGTGTAGAAAACCGGTACACGTACACATGTATACAAAGGTAAAGGGGGACAGAAAAACTACCAACATCCGACCCAAAAGAGCTCACGCATACAACTGACTCAAAAGCTTGTTGGAAATGGGGATTTATCTCGCTCACTCGACTCTTGGCTCAGCTCAGTCACAGTCCTATGTATTTAGATAGTGTAAAGCAAACTCTTGAACGGTCGGAGCAAAACTCCAAATGCGTAAGTGGCAACCGCAGTTCGATTGGTATTGTTGATAACATGCACTCATCGGACATACAAAAATACAATGAGTACATTTTACGAATCATCATTAATTCTCAATGAGATGCGTCTACAAACAGTTTCCTCAAAGGTGTGCATAATTTTGTCCAATGATTTCTATATCACTTTATCTTAAAATTTAATTCAATTTTTTTAATCAATCACTACAATTGAAGTGATTGATCAAAAAAATTGTTTGAAATTGTGACTTACAAATACAAACTACACAAACTAAACTATAATTCACTCGGACATGATGTCATATAATTAAGAAGAGAATAAGATTCAACGATAAAATTATGCTCTTATTCCATTACTAAAATTATCATAATTCTTTGCAGAGATTTTACTAAAATTATTAGTATCAATACAAAAGGTAAACATCAAATTTTTCCAACAAAACTACTTATATCTTCTCTAACCGCAGAAAATATAAACATTTTCTTCAACTCCTCAGTTAAGTTTTAAGATATACATGTATAAACAATTCAAACTTAAAGCGTACCTAAAATAACTGTTAAGTGCTAGTGCTACTTCAAATGACTATTCTAATTTTAGCCTTTTCACAGAATCTTGCGTGTACTTATGAATTTTGTGGATTTTCTCTACGAACTGACGATCAGCCTCGTTAATGTCCTTCCCAATAGCTGTAGAAAATATATTAAGTCCTTCATACAGATTTTCGTTTTCGACCACCATCTGGTTATAGTATAAAAACAAATATTAACAAGAGAAATGTGTTTCAAAATAGTTTTAATGGGTTTACTAACCTTGTCAATTAAAGCAGTAGAGGATTCTCGTACACATTCAGCTCGTTCCAATTTTGTTTTCATTTGAACTGTAATACAAATATTCCAATTTTATTCCAACTTCATTTATAGACAAACATAATTTTGCAGCTTTCTCAACTATATAATAAAACATTAACTTAAAAGGGTCCTTACGATTTTCAGCCTGACAATGTATCAGTTGCTTTTCAAGCTCCGTCGCTCTTTGTTCCCATCTATATCGCGAATGCTCCAGATTTTTAATGGAAACATTCATCTTTTCTACCATTTGTTTGTTATCATCTATAGAAATGGCCATATCTTCCTTAACATCTCGCAGTTCAGAAAACTGTCTAAAATAGTAAGTTAAAATTATTCATTGCTTATTTTCCTACAATTAAATTACTTAATTTGGCATGAATTTAATCACGCTTAAACTTACCGTTCTAAACTTTTGATTGTCTCTCTCATACGTTTTTGAAAAGAATCATGCGAATTCTTGATCTGGTCAAAATCATTTTTGTTCCCAGTTATTGCATGCAACTGCCGCAATGATTCTCCCTTCTCAAACTATATGTAAATATAATTTAATTCATTTAGTAAATAATTCATTATTCATTTGTAAGTAATTAGAAACGCAAAATGTACCCTCTGACTCACCTCAACAGTCTTTAATTGTTCTTTTAAAAGATCCAACTCCATAACAATTGCTTCCGATTTTCGTTTATGCAGTTCTACTTCACATTTCATCGAATAAACCCGTGTGTCAAATTCCATCTTGACTTTCTCTTTCTCCAAATCAAAATTTTTGGCTTCTTGTGTCCTATTGGCCTTTTCAGCTACTAATTGTAGCTCTAGAGAACGCTTCTCATCTTCACATTGATTCAGTGAGTTCCGTAAAGATTCATTGTGTATCTAGCAATAATCGAAGAAAAGTTTTTTATTCAAATATTCTACATTGAATTCTACATTCTACGTACTATAGTACCTAGTACTAGGTACTAGGTACTAGTACTATTTTTTATGTATCCTATTTACTAGTACCTAAATTACTAATATCCTACAGGTGACAGAAATTGATTATTATAATATTTAGTTTTACATGGTTTTACCTTACCTTTAAGAGACGTAGTTCTTCTGTTTGCGAGTAAACAAATTGTTCGAAACTATCCATCTCCTCGGAATTTACCGCACCAGATTTCACGGCAGTTATATAGTTGGATATTTTATTTTCACTGTCCATTTTTGCTGAGATTTACTATTATGATTTAAAGAATAGTACGAGGAGCAGCAAAAAATTCAAAGCACATTAAAATTACTAACAATACAATTAATTAGATATACTTACTGACAAAACGAGAAACAAAGACAAACGCTGCGCTGGCCGCAATGCAATGGCAGTGATGCAAAGAGTTTCAGTGAAAATTGAAAAAGTGTGTTGTGTTGTGTTTGAATTAAGCCGCCATAACTCATAATATGAACATTATAATACGAACCTTTGTTGCCACAAAAGATGCGGACGAAATGGAGCGACGCCATTTTAATGGAAACATTGGAGAGAGAGAGAGGTCAGAGGGCGAAATGAGAAAAGTGGTCTTAAAGATGAGAAGATCAACAAACATGGACGAGAATGAAACTGAGGTTACGATGATACCTCTTGGTCTATCTCTTCATGTTTTATGGGAACAAAAGATTCTTTTTTCGGGAGAATGCCTATTTGTTAGCCAACACTGGGGTTCAAAGGCCACCTAATGTTCAGATGACACGATGACAGTGCACTCATTCTTACCCAATAACATATTTTTATTTTATTGACCCCAAACCAAATACCAGTGAGCCAAAGCTTTATGTAGGATCAGATGAATGAATCAACAAAATATTATAACATTATTCGTTTTTCATTGCTGAATTCTAACTACATTTTTCCACTTTATTGACATTCAATTAGGTTCTCATCGGATTTATGTGTTTTGTTGGTAACATTTTGTCGATAATATTAACAACGATTAAAAAGATCTATAGTTAAATTATTTCGATAATTTATATAGTGTTTGGAAGTTTGAATCGCCCTTGGTGGTCCCAATTTCTTCATTGCAATTTCTAAGTTCGCTGAATAAAATACACATTGTATCCCTATGCTAATCTATGCAATTGGATTACTAATATTGAAAGTTTCTGTGGATCTGGATGTTATCAGTTATTCAGTAAACATCTTATCCAACCAATAGGCCATATTATTATAATAACAATGTCCATAATAGTATGTCATACAATCATACATGATCAATTGATCATATACTTAGGAATATTATCATAAAATCAAAACATACAGCTAAGTAAAAGTTAATACTACAGATATTTACGACACTCGTCGTCCCTAGCTGATTATTATAGAATAGAGTAATATGCAGTAATCAAATGATATCCTGTCGCTCGTTTCGCGTTTTACCACGGAGCGCTGATACACAGAAACGACACTAGCTCTTGGGATCTCTATAGCGATAACGATTATGTCAGAATAGGAAGAACAATAGACAATGTCCAAATATTTTACTTGTCTCTTAAAAAGGCAAGAAATGAATTTTTAGCTTGATTAAATAATTAAGCAAAATTCCTTTTTCAATAAAATCATAACAGTGACCAGTTTCTATGTCCTATCACTTGACAGATATTGTATATGCACAACATTATGGTGGTACATGAGTAATGATTTGCAATTGCCATATAAATGCAGGCAGGTGCATGCCTGTCTAAAAAGTGTAATTTAATAAACACAAATTAAACTAGTGTCAGAACTGACTAACTTACAGTTAAAAAATCCACAGTATAGCTACAGAGTAACAGTAAATAGTACTATAGGAAGTAGTAATGGACATCCACTAACTTAAAAGGTAACCAACATTTTATGTAATATGTAATAGCATTAATTGACCCTTTACTCCTATCATTGGTATAGGATTCACTGTTAAAATAATGTGCAATGTACTGTTAATGATTACAAATGAAATAATTTTTTTTATCTGAATATGATACAACATGAATAACAACAGATGTAAGATATTGTAAAGGTTCACAATTGTAACGAAAAAAGCACATTATGTACATTAAAATCGCACTAAAGGCACCTGCTAGTACGTATACATACTGAAATGCATTTTCATGTGACAAAAATATTCAGACGCAGGGACTAAAAGCTACCTGCAACGATTAAAGCACAAGCACCTCTGCGTTTTCCTATTCCTGTGTCAACTATTCATATATTTTTATTTGAACAAAAAGTTTCATATTTACTGCATCTAAACGATTTCAATGCAACGAATTTCCCTCAACAAAAGTTTTTCTAGAAACGCCTGTTATGCAAATTAAATCTTATGACACTAATGGCATATTTCATTTAAAATTTTCAAATCTCTTCAGTCTATGACTTATTTTTGGTCCCTCCCATCAGGTTTATTTACAAGTAGTCGCAATGTCGATTACACGTATTACAAGTTCGATATTTATTTTATGCCTGAAAATTATGTATTCTCAACAAACTGCTTAAAGTAAGTACAACATGCTTAAAGTGACAACATGCAAGGTAGTAAATAAAAAACAGTGAACAATACATGCGTAACAATGCTTAGGAATTTAATTTCAGAAATGAAGGAATCCAAATAAAATCCCAATTACAGAATGGTTAATTAACTATAACCTACAACTCCTTTTCCCTTTATAAAAATTACCAGTATCATTTCACCTGATTCAATTTATGTTTATAAAAGTATATGTAAATGCTGTTGAACCATTGAACCCTCACTTAAGAAGAAAGCAAAAGGTTATAAATGTAACTAACTAACTTTCATATTACCTATATAATATTGGCAGTGAAAGTGAAATGTATGCGACAACCGAGGCATGTAACACACTCGAACAAAAAAAATCTATTATTATCACTACTAACACCTCCAGATTGTCCACCGTTCTTCATCAAACCTGCGAAAATAATACAGTACCTACCAATTCGACATAGCACAAGTAGGTATTATTGTCAAATATTGTGACGAAATTATGGCAAATTTTGCAAAAAGAGAATATGTAGCGTTTTCTTATATACTAAAATACGATTACAATAATAGATGAATATTGGTCCCAGTAAATACAATATATTGAACATTGGTTGGCATTTCGACTTCTAACCGTCTTTTCAACATACACGAGTAAATATTCCCGTCCTACTGTCAAAAATACAAATACTACCCTGTATATAAAGCCATCCCTTACCAGCACCTAGATTTCTTACTGAAAGTAGTCCGTAAATAAAAATTCTGATTATCATTTTTCATCGATATGTGTTATAAAGCATAACTATTTTGGCAAATATAGGTATACACATTATAATCTAAAATAGAAATCTGCCTAAATAAAAGGAAGTATAATTGAATATGAAATTTTTGACACATGATCTGATTCTTGTATTGATTGATTGGTCGATGTCAAGGATCTATTTGGAACGAACGAAAGCCAAAAATTCCTCCCGAGTCCTGGGATCTTCACGGAAATCCCCAAGCATGGAGCTTGTTACTGTCTTGCTATTGATTTTCTGAACTCCTCTCATGACCATGCACATATGGCTGTAGAAAGCAAAAGAAGATCAAATTAAATGTTCATAATTGCATTTCAAAACAATTATCAGTTATGCTGACTTACGCAGCTTCGCAAACAACTGCAACACCTCTTGGCTCGATGGCTTGCAAAACAGCTTCAGCAATTTGCTTAGTTAAGCGTTCTTGTACTGTCAAATACAAAATTATTTATAGCAAACCAAGACATTTTAGATAGCAAATAATATATTTTAGGTTAAGTTTTACAATCTATTTACCTTGCAGCCTTCTGCTGTAAACTTCAACGATTCTAGCAAGCTTGCTTAGCCCCAAAACCTTCTTATTTGGTAGATATCCAATTGATACTTTTCCGTAGAACGGAACCAAATGATGCTCACACATGGAGAACATCTCAATGTCCTTAACAACAACCATTTCATCGGTATCTTCATCGAAAATCGCATCATTGAGGACCTCTGAAAGTTGACAATAACATCATAATCATTAACATTGTGTGATGACTAATTACAATTAACCCGGTACAAATGCTTGTTATATTCCATCAATCCGATATCAATTTACAAAACACCTAATCTATACTCTCTGAGATAACTGTGAGCCGTCGTTGCTATTATTTTTCATGATTTTGTTGATCACACGCATTAGACTAATTTGGAATATACATTAAAAAATATTGTTTTCGTGTAATACTTGCGACTTGTGGTCCAAAAAGGGCGATGTGATTTCAATGAAAATATTCTTCGCGTAAAATTATTCCATGGAACAGTTTAGAGAACCTCGACATGAAATATCCATTAGTTATGTTCTACTTTCCCTGCACTAAAAATACATCTCCATATGGTTGAAACACCTAAAACGATCCCACTGTTACTGTTACCACTACTTCCATGCTTTCCCAAACAAACTCATAATTTTAAGACTGTAATCACTTAAGTTTATATTAGCAATGCATCACTAACTCTTTTCTTCCCTAATTATATTGTGACTACTCTACACTCAGTACTTCATGCATAGTAGCTTCAATTATCTCAATACTGAAATGGATTAAGTTAGTCGCATTTAATAAAGGACGATATGTGTCCCGATTGTACCGTAATTTCCCCTAAATCGGGAATGGGTCTTTAATCGGGACAAATTTTTTTGAAAAACAAAAATATAAAAGATATTTTGAAAATATAAGTAAAAAGATTGAATTTATCCCGATTTGGGTACATAAGGTGCATATAATTTATATCAATCAAATTGCCGGTTGAAATGCCCACCATTTCTATCAGTAATAAGAATGAATAGATTGATTTGCTGTGAATTTTATGCTTTCACTTTGGAATAAAAAGAAACAGAGCTCACTGAGCCCAGTAGACTTGCTTTCACATCAACAAGTATGTATGCAGTTAATAAACCTTTACAAAAGGCATGCTGTACTGATACTGTGTAATAGATATGGACATGACTTTTGCCATTCTCGATCTCTTTTGATAATAAGAGTGGGAGAGTGACTGTTTGAGGATGAAAGAAATCTGGAAAGCTCTACTACTAAGACTTCAAGTTTTATAGGCCATTCTTCTACTTTCTCTGATCGTTTCTGAAAAGAAAAAGGCCACATGAAGACTAACGGCCATTGCAAGGCAATATCGTTTATTTATTCATATACCTTACATATGCTACTATATAAGAATCTGTAACTCGTGTAGACATTCGGCTTTGATTTTTTACCTAAGGGAGTGTTTGCGGAAACTAAAAGAAAAAGTATCTGTAAAAGCATTTCTACATGACTGCTCACAATAGATTCTCCACTAAATTTGACATTTAAACTTATAGCGTACACCCAGAATCAGAGAACTAACACTGTAGGTTGTATGTACCAATAGATTTATCTGAACATCGTGTTCTATTATAGTGATAAGGGTGCATTTCTAAATTAATTCTCTAAGAAATTACTGTGTGTAGGCGGTAGTGGGTAAGACAACGGAAAGCCCATGTGTATTTAGCAATGAATTGAACAATACAGTTAATAATAGTTCCTACAGGGAAGTGAAAGACGTAGCTATAGGGGAGTTAACATTAACGATTTTTCTTTCAGCAGCCATGGAAGCTTTTAGCACTGATTTATTGCTTTACTCGAGGAGAAAATTCTCTTTCTGCAGTCAAGAGAAATTCTATAGCTCAACAAAATGCAGTAAGCTGATTTGATACCTTTGAGCATTTGATACGGAGCTCCCTTTCTAAAGTGTCTATCTATTTTAACCTACGCATGTATATGTCAGTGTACTCCTACTATTCAATTATAAACATTTCTGATAAATATACCAGACATTATTCAGACACATCTGACTACTTAACGATTCAAAACAACTAAAGGGTCGTATACAACTGTAAAGATGTGCACCTCCACAAGGAAAAGACAGACGTGACCACCTCAACCTAAGTAGTTGTTAGCATGCAACAGAGTGTAATGGAGATTTAATTTAATCAAAGAGGAAGTGTACAGACATCTAACAAATATGCAGGCTTCCGACTTTGTGATAGACTAAACTCGACCATTATTAAATCAATGTCGCCCTTTCTCTCACTAAAAGTTATGTTAATTTTCTAACTGGACTGCTGTTGTTTAAGTGATGAATGGGTTGACTTTTACATCAATCAGATTACACACTCTCGACGTTGACAAATGTAAAAGTGAGGCGGGCACCATAGCCTTGCAAACCATTGCTCCTAAACACATAAATCTATATTTAACGCTGACCCACATTACAGATACTATAGAATTGCTTATTATTTTGGATACCTAAATAACTATATAGGTAAATGAACTTCCACTGATACTTCAAATCACAATTGTATCTATACGTTAAAAGCACTGACAAATAAAAAATGACAGAAAATGGAACATTTAACATATTATTACTAATGCATGTAGAAAATCCAAAATTGTCAACCCACTAGTCTATAATTTACATCATATTGGTTTAAATTCCTATCTGCTTTACTAATAATCCCAGTCGTTTCTATATAAGTACTATCTAATACTTATTTTATTGATCCATTTTACTAAACTGCGAAAGATTTAAGTAAGTATGCAATGTTATACTTGTCATATGTGTATTAACGAATGACTATATAAAAGACGAGCACAATATCTACGAAGGGAGCTCATTTCAATCGATTCAGAATTCTTCACAAAGACACTTAAAATGCTCGAGAAACTTTTGTGTAATATCAAGAGACGAGAATTCTAGTTTACTACTCAACTTCACTGTAAGTATCACAAAGTAAATACCTAAGTAGAGAATAATGTCTGGTTGCTCTCAAGTAAATAAATGCCCATTAATAGCTTGTCTTTCTACAGCCTTTGTGGAATACATTATTATCAAGAGATAAAATCTACAATCACCATGATATTTTATGTGTACTACTGTGATTATGTAGACACTTCATAATACTTGGCCAAATTACGTTTACATAAGAATGTCCAGACATGCCCACATTTATTGTATTACGTCAGAAGAGTATGTAGATACAACGCAGAAACAGTACGATTCCTAAGTTAAATACTTCACTCCATTAGCTATATTGACTATTGACATAAGAAATTGAGTATTGATACCTATAGATACATGTCTAATGAGTAAAATGAGTTAAAGCAGGTTTTATTACATAATTCCTATTAACTAGAATAAACTAGTCGACCATGCCAAACCAGTTATATCAAAAAAATCTGTTGCTTCCAATTAGGTACCTTCAAAAAAGTGACGTGACGAATAGTTATATCATCATTGGGCTTTTGTATATTACATTTTCATTTCATTATTCTTTTGTTAAAAGTATAGTTAAGTGTGTTAGCTCAGTATTTTACCTTCAAGAGTTTGATCGTATCCTTTAGTGAAGAAAAGCATGGCTTTAGCGGCTCTTTCCGGAGTCTTAAGTAGACCTTGTCTCTCCGGGTTTTCTCCGAGGCTGAAAAGCAGTTCCTTGTAAGCACTAGTCATATTCGGGATCAATTGCTCACGAGTTGGTGGTTTATGGTCCAGTTCCATATCATGGTGAAAGCTACAATGCTCGTGACCTGAATACATACAAAACAACTATTTAAATAAATGTATCTTCTTACTGTCGCATCTGTGCAGTACAATTCCAGATTATGATTCACTATAGTTCGAAGTTGCACATCACACCACACGTCATCTCACCATTATTTTTTTCATTTTTCCCTACGTGATTGAAATATTGAAAGCAATTTGCATTCTTGCTTTTCAGCAGTTAATAGTACTTCTATGCTAAAAAATACAATTTAAAATATATGACACATACACACACAAAAAATATGCATTTGAGTCTATTGGTAATTACATTTTGGTTTCTAAGCAGGCTTACAAATCGTGTTAAGTTACATTTAAGTGAAGATAAGTTTTTTGTGACAAATCCACATTGATGAAAGTTTTGCATAATATGATCAAGTAGATTATACATGGTTATTGTTTCTGCGCCCCAATTACCATTTCTATTCATTTTCACTGTGTCAAACTCCATCATATCAATCTTCTAAAAGGAGTTTCTTTTACACACTTACTATAACTAATCCGAACTAATCCATGCGCTTTTTTGTACCATGTCTGTATACAAACAAGTGAATGTTTATGGAGCCATGATGCTGTGTTACTGTGTTGTAGAGCATTCTGCATTTCTGGCTGCCTGCTGAAGAAAAACCTGATATCTACAACAAAGTACCCAACCATAAACACAGACGTGACGCACATTGTGGTTATTATGCATATTACCTAAGCAAGGTAGTCAGTAGTAAGTAGTGGCTACTTAAGAAATAGAATCGTAATGAAGGTGTGCAGAACTTAAGATTAAATTACATTCTCTAACAACTTTTCTTCATTGAACGTACCTACCGAAGATACTGGCTAACCTTGTGGATCTTGCATACTAAATACTCATGTTTGTGTAAATAATCCGTGTTAGTAATTTTTTGCGGATTAATTTGGCCTAGAATTTAAGTGTCTACCTGAAGAATTATTGGATGCAATGATCTCTATTTTGAATATGCAACATAGCTGATATTCACATTTCCTGTACATATGTGGAATTCTCAAAATTCTGCATATAGTGATTGGTAGTTCCAACGAAAAAAGGGTACCTGTACTTTTTATACAGGATTTATAAAGGATTAATATTGGGGACGGTGATTACAATTTTTTGTCCCATACACATGCAGCAGTAACGAATTGAGGAGTCTCTTATCGTCCCACACAAAATATTTTTACGTGAATAGTCTACGTTTCCTTTCCGATACATATCCTCACAAATTGAAAACGTGCGGGACGATAAGAGACAATTATCGAGATCGAAATATTTAACAATCTAACTCTCATACGTACAATAAAAATGAAAATCGTAGTTATTTTCAGAAGATGTGCCATAAAGGTGTAATATTATATGCGTAAAAACCTTACCTATAGTGGCAATAGTTCTTGGAGTACGGGGTGAAGTAGGATCTGAATCTCCATTTTCGTATGATCCATTTGCAGTTGGGTGGTCCTTCATTTTTCCAAAACGCTTTTGCTTCAAAACCAATGGATCCGGAATTGGACTGGATGTTTTTCCGTGACCGTTTGAAATGTTATTTGTTTCAGCAGTGGCAGCAGCAGATACAGACATTATTTGCTGCAAAAAGAATAAAACGTTAAATTCTAAGCAGACTTAAATGTGCAGGAGGCTGAGAATAATATCTGCGTCTTAATTTCCTCCGTTATCGTATAATTTCCGTATTGATTTTATCATGCTTTAAGTGTACTTAACAATCAAATTAATTAAACTGTAACATGTTAAAGACGAGCTTTATCTTACAAACTGTGTATGGCTCGCTTGACTTAGATGAAATAAATGGAATAACTCTGCTCACAACGGTATTGTAAATGACCTTTGGTCTTTCTCCTTCTGTATTGTTTGCTTATTTCGTCACTCACGTTGAATAGGAATGCTAGTTTATGCCACAAATACAATACCAGATACCAGCATCTGTAGTTTCACTGAATGGTCAGTGACTATCTAAATGGAGCTCGTAGAGTAGACTCGTTGTAGTTTGTCTAGAGACAACTGCCGGACTTGTCTATATACCTATTATATATGCGTGTCTGCATGCATACTATCTATAACATACATCTATTTGTAATTACATTTGTAATATTCTTTTACAATTCAAATCCTCTCTGTCTAAACGAAGCCAGCCACGCCAGAGGGTACTCAGCACTTACTGAACATAGATTGCTAGTTGTTACATAATCTAATTACCCATTTATCTTGGGGAAAATATAGTCATTCCCCGTTAACAACCCAAATTTCATCTCTTCTCGCAATTATGACATCTAATGATACGATGACCTGCGTAGGAAAAAAAGTCTTTGACGTATCTGAGAATCCATTTAGCGAAGTACCTGTCGATGATGCTTTGAATATTGCTAAAGTAATGTTTCGCATTTTTTACTTTCCAGAATATTCACTGACATTCTATCTACTTAGTACAGGGTTGTCTGGTTGTTGCGTACGTCATTAACATACCTTCCCCAGATAATAAATTCCCCACGTGAAGATCGTTATGATCTTTTATATCTGTAGCCTGCACTATCTATACGGATAGTATATTGATTGTTGTAACATTAGCATTTCCTTGTTTAGATTCTTCCTTATGTTGTGGCCTAGAATTTTTCAATTCATTTGAAAGCTACCAATGCATTTTTGTGTTCGTAGTAAATTACTAGGATATCAATAGTAAGTAACTACTTTTGCACACTAATTCCCTATATTGATATTTTGACAACTACGATACTTTTGAATTAGCTATTTCTAGATATGATTTGTGTTCGTAGTAAATTACTAGGATATCAATAGTAAGTAACTACTTTTGCACACTAATTCCCTATATTGATATTTTGACAACTACGATACTTTTGAATTAGCTATCCTAAAATGTTTCTAGATATGTGCAACTGTATGAACAGCAATTAGTACTGTGATGCGTACTGCGTAGTGTCTTGTGAGTTGTGACCACTCATCTTCTCTATTCATCATGCATTACTATTCAATTCACAAAATCGTTATTATTTTAGTAAATAGTACGGAAAACAGTTGAATGCTAATACTAATGATGGATTCTATCAATAGAATCCATATCCACAGAATAGTATTGCATTCCCCAACTATTAACAATTTTTATCGTTGGGAAATGCAATACTATAGTATTCCCGGTATTCCCAATAATTTAAGCTCTCATCGTACTTATAGAATATCACATTGAGAATGTATCGCCTTGTGTAATAAACACCCTGGTAGTTATTCTGGTAATTAATGGCAATCTATGGTTTCTACTAACCAAATGNTCGCCTTGTGTAATAAACACCCTGGTAGTTATTCTGGTAATTAATGGCAATCTATGGTTTCTACTAACCAAATGGACTAAATGTAACTTCAATACAATATTACTTTCCAGAAATATGAATATGCTTCTCAAAAAGCAACTATAAATTTAACTCTGGTAAATAGTGTGCAATCGTGTACCGAAATAACTCACCTTTCAGAAGATTTCAGTGTAGAAGTTGATAGATGAGGAAGCTCAGACTGGGGAATCGAGTGCAAAATGATATAAAATGATTGTAGTAATAAGGAGAAACTGACGAAGGAAGAATTGTGCTATGAGACTGGTACTGTTGATTCGCGTCTGAGGAGCGGATGCGAAATAAGAACAGCGAGGAGGCAGAGTAGCAATTTATAGAAAAAGAGGAGAAATTGAAATCCAGGCTGGACCTTGGGGGAAGCAGAAAATTGATTTCGGGTCGGCAACGTAAGTTCGACTGAGACAGAGGAGCAAGTGCAGTTGAAACAAGTTACAGTTCTTACAGTTGTCGGCGACGGAGTGAGAATGCTACGCAAAGCAAGCGATAAGCGGGTGGGGGAGACCATCGCTTCAATTTACTTCACTATCACATAATCACATCTTTTCAGTACCTACCTGCTCAGATCACTTTGATCTTCTTTTCTGCAGAAAGTGCTAAACAGCTCAGAGTGACACATCCGAAATATGTAAGCACTTAAATAATTATTTCAGTCAAGGTGTATCTTTAATAAGTAGTATTATATGGAACTTTTTTGCGTGTTCCGAATTCCATAAACACATACTGACATTTTTTACCATCTGTATTTGGATAGTTTTTTAAGCTTACGCCCACGTCTACCTACAAGTGCGAATAAAATCTTTAACGCATGTAGCATACTTAGATCTAACTTATCTAGTATTATTTTTACCAGATTTGATTTTCTTTTTATTTTAGGATTGTAGATATTTAATATTCGTGGTTGTATTATAAGAAGATAATAATAATTTTATGTCGCTACACAATTTTAAAAGCTATAGGGTCTGTACATTTGCTATTCAATAGACGTGCTGCGTTATATATAGTTACATTGTCTGTAACAGCGTTTATGTTAGTCTGGGCGTTTTTTTAAGATATAGTTATTCGCAATTTTTTGCAACTTGTTCCAGTAACCCTTATTACGTTACTACTACACGAAAACCTTTTGTAGGATGTCTGTACCATGTCTGCATCGCATAATTGACAATATATAGAATAGACCGAAACTTAGGTATATAAAACTTATCTAATTCCCTAATTAAATCTGGGCAATAAATAATGGTCCTCTTGACTGAAACCTTTTAAAACTATTTTGCAAAGCCACTGCCAATAAAATGGCAAACCTTACCTTTTCCGCTCTAAAAAATTGAGATTCGTAGATTACTATTGCTCTTAAGTGGATTTCTAACGCTGGAAATAACAATTAATATTAGCATCTTGTTAAAAGATTCAAAAGATTTATATGCGATATCTGTGATTACATTCCGAAAACTGGTTCATTTATCACGCAATAGCATCCTGATTCAAGTGTGTCTCTTAGTCTCTTGGTTAAGAATTCAATGATACTTTTTTGTTAACTCGTCAGTGCTGTGATTGCGCTTCAATGACTTTGCTTTAGCTTGACTGGTTTTTTAGCATAAATAAATGTTAATTTTTTACAAATGAAATTTAAAACTCTCGGTTGGACAATCCCAACCTTGGAACATGTAGAAAGATGCTGATGGTGATCCTAAATATTTCCCGATACTCACCAATAGTACTTATGGCATCTATATGGGGATTTTTCTGGGGGTTTAACTATGAATTGATTTTACGAACCTTAAACTAATTTTTTTTACAAGCTAAGTTCTAAAACCACCCTAAATTAATTATACCAGGTTTTTATCCCTACTACATATACATTTTCAGGTAAGAGACATCAGCATAATAATATATTATTTTACTCTAGACCCCAAGCGAACCAGGAATTATAGTATATGAATATGAACTAATATGAATTTTTGTAATCGGTCAATTGTAAGGTAAGAACATAATCAAAATCTGGATTCTGGAAGGACAAATTCATTTATTACATAAGCATACATGTGAACGTGAACCTCTCTGTATAAATTCATAACAAGTGACAAAATCCCTTGGAATATTATGTCCGTAGTTGGGGACTAGAACTACAATATTTTATGCGTATGCTTATAAAGGATAATCTGAAGCAAAGCTTGTGTCTGTTTCTTTCTTATGTAAATTATGACGAATATGAATCCTTTAAAATACACGCATAAGTGATCAATTTAAGTTTATATTCTTTCCGTACATGTAAATTACATACGCATGACTTGAGAAACGAAATTTTATGTAAATACATGCACAACTGGACACACGAATTAGATATTCTCGTACTTCTCTGTGTCAAATTACAATTGACTGTAGATGACTTGTGACCCTGCCAATGATGATATGGTAATTAATGTGAATGTAAGCTGTTGGAATTCATCCCTGACAGAGAAGGAATGAAGGAACTATACAGGCATTAAATAGTCCTTTTACTAATGTCGCTCTCGTGTGTTTAATAATGCGGTTGCTTGAATAAAACAGGTGCCATTTTCTATTATATAAGTAAACAGTTGCTGGTTATCTAGCAGACCGGTTCCTCATGTTTCTTGGGACATTTGATGATCGATATGTTATAAAATAGGGATAATTATATAAATTACGCCATTTGCATAACATAGCATTCCATACGAAATGGGATTGTACAAAAAACTCATTAAATCAAGAAATGTTATGTAACCTTTCATATTATGATCTTCAACTTGCGTACCTATACATTTTAGCTGCTGAATCGTCTATTGATTTTCTTATTCATAACATTGTTTACCTACATATGTAAATTATTAATAAATCAAATTATTCAGCTAATCACCAACCACTAATCACCAGATTGCATGCACGTAGGTAGGTCCAAAGTTATTAATTCATATTACCACTAGTAAACCTTCAATGGGTAAATACACACATTTATCTACCGGTTATGACTATGACAATGACAGTACTTTAAGTAAGAGAAACCTTTAACATAAAATTGATAAGCAGATTTGACAATTCTTACAAATAGGTAATTAAATTTCCTTAGATTTCGGACAACTATTTTTGTTGCAGCTGCTAATAAATTAGGTATATTATCTTTTTCTGCACATAATTCTTGATGCCAATGAAATACTAGACCTTCGTAACAACAAGAATTAATTTGCCAAATATTTGTTGGACATACTATTTTGATCTTGACACCTTGGCATTACTTTAAGCTTATTATAAGCTTAAAGTAATGCCAAGGTGTCAAGATCAAAATCAATTTTGTACAATTGTTTGACATGATATTTGACTATTATGTAACATAACATAAAGAAACTTTTTAAAAGCATTGTCATTCCATCGTAAATATTTTTCTAAGCACAAGTAGGTACTTATGTATAGATTTGAAATGAAACCGAAAGTAAAATATTGTCTACAATAAATTCGCGAAAAATCATGGAAAATGTAACTGAAGTACCTATGTTTATCATACACAACGAAAGCTATACCGGCCAACAGATAGCTTAGGAGTATATTTAATTATGGAAATTGTATACTTCTATCTATACTTGTACATATATAGTGTATTATGTAAAGATTTCTAGGATTTATTTTTTTGTCCATTTTTAGCAAAGGGTTCTGCGAGAGACCAGTAGAATTTTTGTTGTAAGACTCTACAGATGTCTGTGAGATGACTTAGTTTTTTGCCTCCAACCTGCGACTTAGATAAAAATCCTCTGCAAGCTAGAGGTACTTACACGCATAGCATAGACAGACTACAAGGTTAACATAATATTATATAATCCCTTGCATCACAGCTTAGGTAATAATTTTTTGTTCTGAAGCTGGATCCTGTCTAATTGTATGTGGCTATTCAGAAACAACATTTCATCAGAACAGTAGATGAGCTTTTGGAATGAGTTTAATAGTAATCATTGTTGAGAATTTTAAACTGCGAAAAAATAAGCTTATAGCTTGCATAACTAGTTAATGGAACCTGGACAAAATCTCTGAGATCATGCTGTGCTTTCGGAATACATAATAAACTTATACTCTCGATAAGTAATGAAAGAACATAACTATTACTTAATTTAAAAATTACGAGCAATAAACTTAAGTAATATATTACATCACGAACCAAATAACTAAATCATTCTCTCCCCTTACTTGACAACTGTTGAAATCCCAATATTGGGGATCAAATTTCCGAATTTTTCCCAACGTTGAACAACATGAGCTCCTTCAATAATGTTCACTCCCACTAAATGGCTGTTTAAATGACCTTTCATTTTATCAGTGGATGCAAAACTTGATTTAATTCTAGATCTTCCCCCTCTATTCATCATTTTCGCCACGTTTTTAGCATTGGCCACTTGGACACTTTTGGTTTTATCATTACTCAATGATGGAAGGGCGTAAAGAGATGGACTAATGGTTTCTACATCGTCGTCAAATTGTTGTAAGTAAAGTAGACTGTCACTTGATCCGCTTAATGACGAGATGAAAAAAGAAGGAATTGTCTCCATTTGATTCAATTTGAATATCTCCTGAGTGTGGCACTTAGGATTCATTCCACTCATGTAGTTTTTCAAAACGTGTCTCAGTTGGTAATTGTCATTTTTGAGCCTTTCTTTACGAAGCTCGTAAGCAGCTTTTTCCAAGCAAGCTCGGTTGAACCTTGTCCAGAACTTTTCCATTAATGAGGGATCTTCGACTAACTGCGGATGATAATAAAACGATTGAGTATGTAGGCTTTACAAGATTTAAATAATTTACATAATTTTAAGCATATTCTAAGAGAATTCTCAACTGACCTCTTTAAATTGGTAATTTCCTATATTTTTCTCGCATTTACAGAAGGCATTTCCACATTCTTTACAAAGTGATGTAGGTGATATGAGTGCCATTGCATTTTCAGGGTTTTCACTCTCATCCAATTCCAATTTGATTACTTCGCTTGATTTTATATCGACAATAGTTTTATCTCCTTTAATTAAATCGTGTAAAGCTGATTTAGTTAGCTTGGGATCTATCTGGAAATTTTCGAATCTAATGCATCTTTCGATAATCTTTCGAGTTCTGTTCCGTTGATTTATTAGAGAATTCACGTGCTGGAAAAGTGAAGGACAAAAATATCCTTTTGTGTAACATGTTATAAAAATTCTATAATAGGACATCTAATAAAAGATCACATACTTCTAGCACATCATGAGAGGTTAAGGCTAAATGACGTATGGCATTCACACTCGTTTGCTTGTATGCTTTGTGACGGCAGTCAAGTATATTGCACTTCTGTTGATATTCTTTCTTTTTTGATTCCAGAGATTTCATTAAATTATCATATACCTTGGGTATCAAGTTTATTTTATTGTCCATCTTTTTAACCCCTTTCTGTAGCACAGTGAGAATAAAAAGGGCATAATTAATAGTCTAAGCTTAGCATTTAGGCTAAATAATATAAATTATCACATGCACATGCACATTTCACATGACGTAAGTTCGTGTTATTATATAAGCAGAAACAGGTTTACCTTTAATGCGCAGATATTCGTATAGTCTCGGTCTATTTGCAGAGAAATTGTCTGATCTTGCTTATACAATAGTGAATAGTTGTTTACAGTTGGTTTTATTTTTGCCTTTGTCAAATGAAAACAATAGCACTTAGAAAATTGTGTTTCTTTCTTTAGAGTAAAGATAGAGAGACAAGCGATGAGATTATCAGCAATCAGAAATCAGCAATTAATATAGATTGGGGCAAATAGTATTGTAGCATATAATTATGGTAATTAATGGCAGAAAATTCTCCAATTCTTACATGGTAGGAAGTGAATATATCATTAATCTGTAACCAAATATGTTTGATTTTTTCATCAACTTCTTCAGTCAACTCAAGGCCATTTTGAAGGAACTAAAGTGCCATAAAAAGTCAGATAAGATTTGTAGTTAGCAAATTGTATCAATTTTGAACATCTTTGCATGATTACTTTATTTTGAATTTGATCTTCACGAAATTCGAAATCTTTTCTTGAGTCGCAAGCAATCTCAGTGTGGCGAATCTCCACAGCATCTTTAATGGAATGCAGATGCTTAAGATTTTTCTCTTGTTGAACTTGCACACGCTGCATTTCGTCCATGTGCTTGTCTAGAAAACCCTTTCGGTTGGATGAATGCCTTTTCTCTAAATCCTTAAGACGATTGCGGTAGAAATCTGTGGAGAGCACGCCAATCCTTTTTAATGGCAACACATTGTTATTATGCACGAAAAACATTTCGTATTCTATACCTACCTAGCATCTTGTCCATGCTATGAAGATGCGAGTCAAACGTGTTATCATATTCCTGATTGTTGAATTTTATTACATTTTCCAACTCTTCTATCAACTGCTTCTTTTTTTCATAGGCCACCTCAAATGACATTCTTTTAGCCTGCATATTTAGGACACAAATTATTACAACCAATTGCATTGGCTATGAAATGAACTGATTAATATTTTGAAATCAGTATGCTACAGTATTTATTTACATTTATGGTAGGATTTAACGATTTATTATGCTACTTACCTCAAAATCCTTTAGTAACTCTTGAATTTTTAACTTTCTCAATCGAGGACGCCATAAATCTAGTAGCTTGTTGTCATTAAGTGTAAGCAGCCTAAATTCCTTTTCTTTCTTAAGCTGTAAATATTCGTACAAAGTTATGTGCATTTATTGGCATGTACATATGTTATGTTAGTATAACATATATAATCATCTTTATACATGTATATAAGGGCCGAAGTTTTTACAAGTACTGTTGATAAAAGATACAAAATTTCAAAACGCAAGCTACATTGTAAGATTTCCATTTAGAAAAAATAAGTAGAATAACACACATTACTCTTAAAACTAATTACCTTGTATTAAAATGCATACCTTTAGAAATGCGACAGTTAACTGATGTCTTCTCACAAGCTTTTCTTTCTCAGCAAGGGCCTTTTGATCAGCTATTCTTTGTTTCTGCTCCTCAGACAATTCCTTCTTCTTCCCTTTCTTTCCTGGAGCCATTTCATATAGTTATCAAAGTTGTTTTATGTTGGGTGATGATATTATGACGATTGTAATATCAAAGTTACAAAGAATTTGTTTTTATTTTCTGAGACTGAAATATAAGTGTGCTGTGAATCAAACCCGGATCCATATCAGTGACAGTGAATGAAATCAGTATTGATCAAACAACATGTTTGAATAACAGTAAAAACTTAATAACATCGCTTTCCGTCGAGAGAGGTTATGTAAAATTATTTTTCAATTCAACATAAATCATTAATTTAGGACCTTTAGGCTACTAAATCGTATTTTAGGTCTAAAATTTATAAGGCTATAATAATCGTTAGGTTGACAGGAATTTTATTGACTATATCTTGTAATGAATATATTTTATAATGTATCGGCTCTATCTAGAGATCCTTTACCATGAAGTTAAAGCGCGGAATTTTTCAACACTTCTTTTTACACCAATGTTGAATGTGGTAGTGAAATTCTCATTTCTATAGACTTTCCGACGAAAAGATTTTTGGCTCTTGGCCATTCGGTGACGGTGACTGGGTTGACTTAAAGTACGGGTGACGAAGGTCTGACGACGGTGTCCTGACGTTATTACTGTTATTTCCGTTAATTTCGTAAGTCACTTCAACAATTAATTGACATAATAGCACAAAATCAGTTATGCAAATTCAAGCTTATAATAATTTATTTTTTATATACAAAAGAAGAAAACTATATTACTCATTTCAATAGCTGATGGTTGATAACATTAATTCATGATTCATTTAATTTTTTAATTTGGTTCTAATGACAAAATGATTAATGTCTTACATCTTATACTGGACTGACAACTGACAATGAGTTTTGCTGGAGCTGGATAGCTGGAAGGAATACAAACCTTTTAGACTGTCACTAATTTCTAATTTTAAGTATTCTCGAGTCCCGAGATAACATTATTGCAAATCATATTATATTTTTATTTATTTATTTATTTAAATAAATATTATAGTATGATTTGCTTTATAACATAAATACACATGATATAAATATATTTCTTCTACATATAACTTAAGTTCAACTACAACCTAATTATTTTTGTACTATCCTTTGCATTTTATAGGCTAATTAAATGAAATTTTCAGTTGTCCAGATACTCGGCCGGCGACATCGTCAACACCATGAAGATTACATCAGCGTTTCTGAGCCGTTTTATCCAAAGTACACTTGTAGCCAAATTCCGAGCTGGAACCAGTTACATGTTTAATCGTCATCTTCTTGTAACAAATCTAGCCATCTCGGCAGGACTCTCAGCAACCGGAGACTGTATAGAACAAAATTATGAAATGATCAAGTCATCAGATAGAAAGTACGATTTGCGGAGAACATTCAATATGAGCGTTACTGGAGTCACGATTGGTGCCGTTTGTCATTACTGGTATATTTGGTTGGACAAATTTTTACCTGGACGAACATTAAAAATAGCATGTAAAAAGGTAATTTTGGACTTAGCTTTATTACTTTAGTTCTTATGGATTGAATGTTTTTATTTTGCTTACATTCCATGTTTATTTTATTTATAGATGTTAATAGATCAAATCATTTGCTCGCCAGTAACGATCAGTACATTTTTTATAACGTTGGCCATAGTCGAAAGAAGTTCTGCTGATGAGTTTGCAGAAGAACTACGTTCAAAATCCTGGCGTCTGTACTTAGCTGAATGGGTTATCTGGCCTCCTGCTCAACTTATAAACTTTTTCTTCCTTCCTACGCGTTACCGAGTTTTATATGATAATACAATTTCTTTGGGCTATGACGTTTATACGTCTTATGTCAAACATGAAATTCCAACAGAACACTCGGAACAAGGCAAAAAACATCTACATTCTTTGCCAGATGCATCTGGTAGTTTACAATCGTTAACAACGTCAGGATCTCAAGTAAATGCCTAGCCGATATAAATTCTTATCTTTCGAATATTTATAACTTGTTTAAAAGTGATTTTCGCTCTATGTCCCAAAAGCCCATTCGCCCAATATTACATGTGCGTATTTATTGTTACTAAACTATGATATCCTTTTTCCACACTATAAGTTTTGAAATACGTTAAATAATTGAAGAGCTATCAACTTGAAATCTAAGCGTATGTAAAAATTATTTTGGCTGACTTCCGTTTCAATACTTGCGATCCGCAAAATAAAACAATCCTATTTTACAAATCATAATTTTTCGGCACCGTATTATCGACTAAGTAGGTGGTAGGTGTAGATTACAATACTAGTGCTACATCATAGGCAGTCTATTTTTCTCCCAAGGAGCAATTTTTCTCATTTTCAAGCATTTAATACTAATACCAAAATACCAATTAACCACGAACTGTTTCATTTTGTCCTATAGTTTTTTCGAGCACAACCAAGTATCTGTAGTCCTGATTAAACCCTAGCTGCATCACCGTACTTGTTTGTGACTTGTGATATAAGAGGAATACTGAGAATTAGGATGGCCATCAAAATTAAAATCTATTCTGTGTCGGTACATGAACAAAATACTGGATTGTATTTATGTACGCAGAATTTGATGTTAATTTGGAAGCAAAAATATATAAAAAATGTGATAGTATGTCGTAATCGTTTAGATAAAACAGTTTTTAAATGACGAGAAGTAATTGACGAACTGTGGTTAAAGTAATTTTATATAGCGATTTTACAAAGAGTAATGTTCATGAAGATTTTTTATTTTACTTGCCCTAATAAGTAGATACTTGGCTAACAATTTTATACTCGATAATGAAATCACTTGTTAGTTCAGGGATTGTATTTAGTACATAAAATAAAATTGTATACTTAAACTTAAAACTTATTTTAAACTCTGAATGAAAATC
>JABASH010000920.1:0-31575 GCA_019776445.1 Tomocerus maximus
CAAGTAGGATGTTCCACTGATCCTCTGAAATTGTAAAATGAATAACTAGCCAGCTTATTGGGGTTTAGTTAATGGATTACTTTGAAATATTGTACTGCAATAATATTTACGTCAGTAGGTGTAGTCAAGTTAACAAAGACGGATGCTATACGAAGATTTTCTTTATCTGGAAACACAGTGGGTCGTGGGGTATATTAATAAAAAAGGCTACACTGTAGGTCTGTCAGTCTGGTGGTAGCTGTTAAAAATCCCTTAAAAAGGAAAAACCGAAGCTCACGCAATCAATTAAACAACTCTATACATTTCTTTCTTATCTTTTGAATTGGCAGCTGCTTACTGGTCAGAGTTGGGGTTTCTGTTGGTAATCTAACGTTGTGTTTCCCTTATTCACCCTGAGAATTCAATAATTTTTTTCTTACCTACTTTTCCTAAACATTCAAAGCAGAAATGATCTTTCATGCTCAAAATGTAGACATTAAGTGAGTGTGTTATTCGTAGCGTGTCAAATATCTTTATAGGCCCCCTTCGTTTAGTTGACATGAAATGGTTCTATTCCACCAGGAACGGAGGAAGTGTACTCTATGCATGTCTATTACTAATGTAGAACTGTAGCTAACGTAGTTTTTTAGATCTTCAGGCTGTAGGTCAAAGAATGATGTATGTAACTTCACTCACTCACAATCACTCAGTCAATATATTTTCGGTTTGTTTTTTTGGTCTGACGCGACTGCACTCGGCTGCACTCTCTACTTTCTGTCTCTACGCTTATTTTGTTAGAGATCCCGTGTGGCATGGCGTGGCTTTCCCATTTTTGTCAATTGTTTATGACAAGAGCAAGCTGCATGCGATGCAACATGACAAAAGTCACTGCAGTATGTTCCTACACTTTATCAAAATTCTGTATACCTACGGATTTACATAATATCTAAGTATATCTGTAGAAAATATGTTTTATAGAGAGATGTAATGTAAATATAGGAAAACACATGCGACCAAACGAGAGTGAGGGCGGGTTGAACATCTTTTGCTGTTGTCTTTGTAAACGTAAGATGTTCCAGGTTCTGTGTGTACTTTTTAGTTTACGAGGAAAGTTGTGGAGTGAGGCAGTGAAGGTAGCCGAGCCAATAATCTATGTAAATATTTCGGGAAGACCAATGTTGTGGGCAAATTGCATTACTCAAGCACTTTCTTGCATCTCATTGTCGTTCTCCTCTGGCATTGTCGCCCATAGTCATCTGGAATATTCAATGAGTCTAAAGATGTAGTAAATATGGGACGTGGCCGATTTCTGTCTGTTTTGCCAGGACATGGTGCTATGATGTGAGTCAAGTGATGAGATCTGATGCGGAATGTCTGTCCTCTGGCTGGGCGACAAGAATCAGAACAAGTGTGTAGTGTTAGGACAAGTCGAGGGGAAATGAATCTACTTATTTATTTATATATTTATCCACCTACTGCACAAATAGCATCACAGTATGCAGACATGTAGATACATTGTTATAGTACGTAAGGCATGCCAAATAAATACAGCCGTCCGGTGGTGGGTCCTCCGGATGGTCGACTTCTAATATTTTCTCGAGTCGTGCACCAACTGCTGGTGTCTTTTCCTTTCATATACGTTATTCCCTCCTACGATTTGGCTACAGATGAAAACACTGGATGAGAAATGTCCTATTTTTTCTAGGGATATTTCACGAAGTGCTCCGTCATACTCCACTTCGGATACACTGTGCCTAATAGCTACGTACTGCAGCAGCATGCCCGAGAATAAGTGAAGTGAATGTCAAAGCATGCTGAGAGACAGTTTGTTTTCCAAGTAATGAGTCTTTGCAGGGTGCATTTATTTCTGTTTTATTCTTCAATTTCTTATATAGACTATAAAATCACATGTCGGCTGAATTTGTGCATGCACTGCAAGAATCTTATTTTTCGAAATAATAGGCATACTGATGGAATCTTTAATAGGATGAGCATGAATAATTTTATTGGGCCTATCGATATTTTGAGGCTAACCTAGTATGGGATTCGGGTGTTTCTCACATCGCCTTTTACATTAGTCCTAGCCTAATGGATTTATTTTTGACATTTGTTTTTATTAATTGTCTAGGACTCAGGGTACGTACTAAGAATATTTGTAAATGAAGTCAAGAATGAGTTGGCATCGAAAAAAACATGTCAGACTTGACTTCCTATGAAAATCTCAATGATTTTAGTAGTCGTGCCTCATCTTCCACTGAAAAAAGGCCACTTGTCTTTTGTGTCTTGTGTCCTGATGTTTCCTGTGGTCTTCCTCCTCTGCTCTGTCGTGAAACTACAATACACAATTCACTAACTGAGTCTCAGTCGCCGTTCGTCTTCCTAAAAATGTTGGAACGAGCTAGCTAAAAGTAAAGGACAAAGAAGACAAAGGGCATGCCACGACGCACATAAATACATACAATAATGAAAGTACTCAAAACGCTTGAATCGCTTGAGACACATTTTTTGTGGCAGATAATAAAGCTATCTTAAGAAGTAGGACTTGCTATTAGCAATGCTTATACTATGAATTATTCAGTGGTCTTTTATATTATTACGTTAATTGTATATCTTGATATCTTGCATTAGGGATGAACATTAGTAGTTTCAGTAGAAGATTCAGTGGCATACTTTTGTTTCTTTACAATGTCCTTGAGAGATTCAGTTTCTTTCTGAATATCGCTTAGTGTAGTAACAATTTTAATTTGTGGTGAAACCGCCGAGAATTTATATCTTTAGTGAAACACTGAAACAATGAGCGTGGAAAATCATTAGTGGCTGTAAACGTCATTGGGAATGGACATGGCCACGTGCGAGTGGTGATGAAAAGGATTGAAAAAGGTACGAGGTAATAGGAGTTAAAGTGCTCTGTCATCTTGCAGTGAATTGTTTTCTTGTGGTTGTATTGGACAGTAAGTAGACATCGGTGTCGTCGTTTTCGTCACGTTGCTGTCTTGACAGTTGATTTTGGACGAGTGTTGTCTGTGCAGTCAAAAAAGAGTGTTCTGCCGTCAATGTAATGGGTGCGGAAGTGTATTTTGTGGAGTTTAGTATTGGTTGAAGTAGAGTCTCGAGTTAAAAAGCGGGTAATCTGTGAAAGTCAATTTTTCAATGTCGTTCTGACTGTGATCTCATGTTATTTCTCTCCATTAGGAGCCGAGTGCTTTTGAAGCGACCGAAAGAGGGAGAAAATCACGGACACAGAAAAAGTCTCAGACAGAGCGACTGGAGTAAATTGAAGTGAAGAGGACTTGAAGACCAGGATCATCAATCGGATCTTATACTGTGCTATGATAGTATAGTGCAGATATCTGTGCCAGACTCCCAGTTACATCACAGATACAAGAACTCTTTCCGTTTGCCCATGTCCTGATCTCGTCTCGCCGACTGTTTGCGTCTTATCCGATCGCATCTGTTGTCGTGACTAACTTGCTTTGGTTTGGATTGGACTGACTTGACTGCTCTATATCCACCAACATCCTTATCCAACTAAATTGCCACCACACGAACCGGCCAAGACAGCCGCCGCTATACATTTAGTGTAAACCTCACTCTCCACTAACTTCTCTGACGAAAGGAGAAACTGAGCTAATCAAATAGTCATCGAGACCAGATGATTCCTAGGAATTCAGCCAAGATGGAAGAGTCGTGTCCTCAGTGCCGTAAGCGGAGCCAAAGCCACAGTCGGGTGTCAATCACTGTCACCACGGCGCTTTTAGCTATCATCACATCTGCTGTCTTTGCCTCGGACGTCTCTACTACTGACGGTAAGAAACATTTTCTATTCCCCAATCCCAACCTGCCACTTGGTACCTTACCAGAAATCATCCTGACAACAACCATATGAAAAGAGTGCACATGCATTTCAACAGACGACTCTTTCTACCCACTCTGCATACAAATAAACCGTCTTTCTCTATCCGAGGTGCTCCAGTCTTCAACCGCGACTACTTATACAGCAAACATCAACATTGCATTACATGATTACTCATTTAACGATTTAATATCATTGGCTCAAATACAATTAAATTAAGACTACTACATCGCATCTGTACTTATCGTGAATACCATCTGGAAAATACTTGTACCCGTACAACCACTAGATTTTCTACTCTCACCGGCTTACTCGTTTTATCATCGTGTACGGCTAAATAGTATTTTTAAGGTACTTAACTTTGAACTCTAAGCTGAGACATTCGGCTCCTATGCTTAGGAGAACTGTCTTAAGTCTTGAGTACTAATCGTAATCTCATGTAAATTAGAAACTTTATATTAATTAGCTCTCCTGACGAAACACAGCAGAAAGAGCTGTAATATGTTCTAATTAAAGTCAAACCAGGGAATTTAATTGAACTTTATCAGAATTTTAAACTATGTAGAGAGTCAAACGAACAAAGCAATAAGCTGAGGAGGTAAAGGGTTTTGTATTCTAACCTACTGCATAGGAAACTTCTTAGTTTTATTGGAATCTGCCTTTCATGGCAGCTAATGTTGGTTGGTGGGTTAAATGAGAGTTTTGGAGGAAAGGTTGATTTTGATTGCCAAGGTGAAGGGCTTACGCACTGTCGTGCATACAAATCAGTGACACGGAGCATTGAACACTGAGCACTGACAGTAGAGGGTGAAAGCACCAGGGGAAAGTTGGATTAAAACGTGGGCGGAAGTACAGCGGAGAAATGTTAGCAAGGACCCTGTGCTCAGCAAGCTAAATTCTTATAGTGAATAGAGAAGAAATAGACAGAGGGAAGGTAAAATAAAATACATCCGTCGTCATTTGATATAGTGTGTATGTATATATTGCCAACTGTGGATAGAGGAAGAAGAAACCAGCCAAGCAGAGCCTATCGGGCGAAACGAAACTCTTTTCCTTTGGTTTAGTTAGATTGAGTTTGGAAAACTCATTTATTAGAGTGAGTAAAGGAAGCAAAGGTTAGCCTTATTGTTGGGCATTCCTATATTTGTGGTGCAGAGGCTCCTGCACTTTCTTCATCCAAACTGCTTTAAGTAAAATCAAACTTGGAGAAAGTCTTCTTAAAATGTACACTGAAGAGTATCTACATATCTGCGTAGTATTGAGATGTTGGTTGGGCCTGCCTTTCTTGGTTCTCACAACTTAAGTAAGTATTACATTTCCATTGCCATCACATCACAATCAGATGAAGGAATCAACTGCAAACCCAAATGAAGGAAATGGAAGCTTTTATATGCATGACGTGCCGTGGAAACATTTGAGATTGCTCCTTGCCCTCCATCCACATAATGCACTTTAGTGTACTAGGTGAGGAGTAAAGAGACTGGCTGACACGCCGAAAGGTTTGCTCAACTCATTACGTGTAGATCTCTATGTGATATAGTGAAAACCCAACGTTTGTCTCGCACATTCAGTTGCAGTTGTCGGCATTCATTTATTTTATGTTTTCATGGCTTCCTCCTTCGATCCTCGACAACCCGAGCCTGAGAGAGACTCGCTCTAATGTCTTATGTTTATGTAGCTACTTTATGATATTTTGATGTTTGTTTCTCTAATAGTCACAGTTTCATGACTAACGCCGCAGACACAGTGTGTGTACTTATTAGTTTAGTTTAGGAATGCAAAGGGAAGGGATAAACAAGCCAATAAGCACTAGTCTCTCGGAGTTTAGCATGACAAGGTGCTCCTGCCGCCTCCCACCCGCCTCCACTTCACTTCACACCCGCATTACACAAATAAGGAACTCCTTGCTCTTCCTATTTCCATGTGGAGTGGAGTGTGAAGGGTTTTCTCCAACCGTCCTAAACATTTCCCCTTTCAAAGGAGCACTTAATAAGATGAGCCTTCCACTTCTCTTCCCAACACTTGACTTAAATATTTACAAAACAATTTCCCAGGAGTTGACTTCAATATACAGGAGACTTGACATGAGATAGGCAGTCCAACAAACCCGCACACTCTCGTCTTAACAAAACACACCTAACTAAAAATTTTATGTACGCAAAGATGAAACGTTTTCCATTATTTACATGTGGGTTACACGGCATGCTGCAGGCCTATAAGATACCAGACTAAATCCGACTAGACCTAATCGATTATTTAATTGCACTATCGAATTCACAAGTCTAAAAAAGAAGTTAGCCTTTTCATACATTTTTCATAGCTAAAACTATTGAGGAATAGAATAGCAGGACAAAGTATGTACTATTCTTATCTAAAATTATCAATTGGTTTGTGTAGAGAGCGAGATAATGAAGCTTCATTTAAAATTATTATTAAAGTGAATTTAAATGTATTTATACGCAGACAGGTTAAACTTCTTCTTCATTTGGGAATGATTCTAGAATGCAGTCGTGCAATTGCATTGCTAAGGCCGGGTCGATTGATCCACTTGCTATGCAGTAATTATTTTACTGTAAGTATGTAGTATGAATTGCGAGTTAATAAAATGTCCCTTACTAAATCTGCAGATGTAGTTTGTGAAGATGATGTACCTATTCTAAGAAATTCAGCATCAACATCTTTATTGTTCTTCAAGTAGATTTAGTAGTGCAGGAGCTACAGTGTTAACAGTTTCATAATGCAAATAGCATCGAGATGGAAGATGTATCTGTAAAATAGTGATTTATATTTAGATGAAAGTTTTGGATGGATAAGCCTTGTTGCTTGAGTTGTGGTTCTCGCTGGAGGCAGGAAACTTTGCTAACTTTATTCATTCTTGGTTAGTCTGCTAACTATCTTTTCGCACTGATGCACAGTGTTATATTATTAGTAGGTACTTAGTTGGTGGTAAACCTACCTAATGGTATCTGCCTATGCGATTTTTCACTTTAGGTCATAATAGCTATCTAATGACAAAGTGTGCAGGAAGAGATAAGTACAACATTGCCAGTTTACAAATCCTCTAAAACTAAGCTTTTAGCCTCGTGCTGCAAGTGCGAAAGAAACTCTTCTTAGAAACGAGACACAAATTCGCTATGTACTTCTCCTGAGGAATGACAGGCAGTGTATTCATCACCGTGAGGCTTTTCTTTCTTAGGTATTTTACGTATTCTAAATATTCATATACCTCCACGTACTTAATTGACATTTTTAAGTTTGAGATTGGAATTTTTAGCAATTTATTTGCTGGGGGCAAAGAAACCAGGGAGGTCCGGATGTATATATTCAAACTTATCAGCAGTATTTTAATTCTAATTTACTCAAAGTGGAAGTTCTTATTTCAAATTGCGGACTAATTTCGTGTTTTCCAGTCTAGCTGAGAGTTTCTGGGCCAGATTAGCTTAATTGCAGTTATTACTGTTACTACTTGCATGCATGTAGTATACAGTGAGCATAGACATACGATTAATTTGCATGCGTGAATAAAAGTAATTGCAAACCTCTCTCTTGCGCCCAATTCGCATACACATGCAAACTTTAATTATTATGCAGCATACACATATCTACTGTTATTATACTCCAAATTATATTGCATTCTCTATTATAAGTATAGCTGGAGTGACTTGGCTGGGACATCACATAGGTAATACCACATTAGTTTATAATTATGTTTGCTTTGATATGAAACTAATTTATTGATATTCTTGCTAAAACTTGCAATCAGTTGACGTGATGTTGTATTGCTTAAGCACACCACACACATACTCATGTTCATTTAGTTCCCGTAGGTACAGACATATACCTAAGTAGGTGCTTTTAGCAAAAAAAAGTTAAATTAGGTCTACTGTACATGTAAAGGCTACCTATTATTTATACACATGCGTGTGCATACACTTTGTGAATGAATATTTATTTAATTTTGCCAGAAAGTCTATTGCACTCATACAGAGGTTGCTCTTGCTCCTTGTTAAGCTGGATCATAACTAAAGCTAATCTGAAGTTTTGATCAAAGCTAAGGTAAGTCAACTGTATTTACAGCTAGGCTAATAAACTACTTGGAGATATCTTACCTACGTGAACTCATGTGCAGTTGTACATACGTAACTTACATATGTAAATACACTTGCCTACTACCTGGAATCGTAAGGAAGATAATATAAATGTAAAAAATAAACTCTTGCTGCCAACATACAGCTTGTCTCGACAAGAGCTGTGAATTATTCCTTCAGATATATCTTTTTGAGTTGTGTTTGATGTGATATTAAAATATTGTCTTCTTAGGTACATTGCACATAGGCCAGGTATGGTAATGGACAAAATGTTTACTGCTGCCAAATAGCTTCTTCGTTCATTTAAAGGATCTGTGAATTTTCTTTATTGGTAGTCATGCAGTTAGTTCGTTTTATTATAATTATGCATTGGTAAGATGAGCTGCAGAGAGTGAGTGATGGAGGGAGAGGATTAGCTTTGTGAATTATCGTATTGTATCTATCGTATAGGTATTTAAACATCTTTGAGTAGGTGTAGCGTGTGCAGTAAAGTATGGATTATGTAGAGTGAACGCTGGATGTGACATGGGAATGAAAATGAAATAATGACATGAAATGAGCGTATTATAAAGAAAGGCATGACAAGACATGAAATTTTTACAAGTCCTTTATTGTAGTACCTGCGGGAAGTGCATTGCATAGGTGGACTCACATTATAAATATGATTACATCTAAATGTCTGTCTTATTACGTGTATCAGGGTGAGAAAAACTCTTGCTTTCCTATCGTAGGAATTGTCTTGTCATACATGTAGTCGTGTCTAGAATGGTCTGCCACTGCCAAGTAACTGCCAACCTACCAACTAAGTTGTCCTAGTATGGTATGGAGGGATAGAATTAATTTCTGGAGGCACCCACGCTGTCTCTCAAGAGTGTCTCAAGATTTTAGCTGGATTTGCTGTGAAAGAACTAAAAGTGGGACTGACACCGCACTGGATTCTCAGGAAAAGCTCAAAGTTATGACGGACATGAAATTGTTTTTGGAATTTCTTCATTTTAGCTCGAGTAGCATAACGGAGCTAGGTTGTTTGAGTGTTGAACATTCGAGAGGATGCATGGTCAGGCTTCTGTGCTTATTACATCTACACATTTAATATAAGTGCACCATTCGACTCACTACTGTCACTATGTCCATGACTATCACCATCAGGCTTAAGCTAAGGCTCCTCATCAAATATTATGAGGACATGGTCCTACCAACGCTTGGCGCCTCTACAAAGCCAATAAAATTGGGCTAACCATTTAATGTTATGTAATGTTCTTTTCTGTTGTTTGTCTCATTCCTTCGGGTAGAATTCGACAAAAGTATTAGTACCTACATTGCATTACATACATAACACGCATACGTACACAGTCTTTCGCTTTGTGTTCCTGAGTCTAAGACCTCCTACTTGATCCCATATTGTAAGTAGGAGTAGGCTCTATACCCGGATTTTCAATTTCATCAGTTATTTCACTGCATTGCAGTCGGAGATCTTGTCAATATCTTTCAATATTCCTATTGTTCTCTGCAAGGCTCCTTTCTTCTAAAACTTTTACTATACATGGTTTATATACATTTATGTGTATCTGTTTATATAATAATAGGATGTTTCTTGTATAAATAACTTACATAACTGGCACGCACTTCAAGTATGGATCTTCCAACTCACAGTTATGGCACGTAAGAGTAATCGGAATTAAGATGTCAGATTCCAGTCCGCCTTCTCTCCACTCGCTCTGTTTCGATTCTCCTTTCTGGAATGCCCTATCCCTATATATAATGCGTTCTCTAAACATAATACTTAGCACGTATCTACACAGCACATGTGTACTTATTTTATGGCAATAAAAAAACTTGAAAAATTTGGAATCCTTTACAACTAAAGTACTTTCATATGGATTAGTCTATTCGTTAGCGAAGCTATTGTATTCTCATGTCAAAGGTTGATTCACTGAGCCAGGTTGACTTTTATCCTCTTAGCTATTCACTCACCCAAAACGAAATATCTGACATTAAGCAACGGATATCTTTTCTCTAAGTAAAAGGCAGAGGCATTGCATTTTTGTTTAAAGAATAATAAACTTGTCATGTCATTCTAATAGCCAGTTGACTTCTCCAGACCTTGAACGCACATATTGTGCATGTGATAAGTACCTACATAACATTAGAGTAGCTTTTACTTTTATTTAATATAAAAATGACATGTTTATCTTTAGTTCTGTGTACAGAGGCATAAAGTGCACCGAGAAACAAAGAAATGCTAATGCACACACATGCAGTACCATTAAGTACTCTGTGTACTTAATATGTTTGTTTGCTCAGGTTTCCCCACGTAGTAGCTACTAAAATGGAATTACTTGTTAGTTGCATTGTCAGACTTTCGTAGGTGGTATTTCTATTACTCTGGTAAACAGGGAAAAAGAATTGAAACTTTTTGTGGAAAAGCAAGCTGTATTTGCGAAAGGGAGAGTAAAGTAAAATAAATGTCGAAAGAAGGTAAAAAAGATGTGAAGCTGTCGTTTTATGCATTTACAGATACCTATCTACTATAGGTACATACATGTACATGGAGGTATGTGATTCTGTTGGGTATAAAGCAAAGAAAAGAGATTGGTGATGTGTTGTTTGTTCAGGAGAGTGAATGCAACGTAATATATTTGTATGTCTGTACAAAGGGGAAATCTGACTACTACATCTCCTTTTCGACTATTATTACTTAATATAAGAGACAACAGCATCCCAAGAAGCTGAACTTGCTTGCTCACTACTCTCAGGATGAACTGAATAGTAGGTGTGTGAGTGTGTGCAAGGCGTACAGTGTTTTGATGATTTGGCTTACTTTACTGTGCGTGGCTGTGAATTCGCTGCGTATTTGTCGAATGCTTTATGTCGTCGTTTATCACAGAGGAACGGTGAAATATGAGCTGCTAGGGGATGGATGGGAGTCAAACAGACAAATTCACGCTGAATAACCGAGTGAGAAATCTCTGATAGCTTTCCATTTGTTCAAGGAATGCACAAACACAATTAGATAAACTTCAAAATACGCCAAGTTCAAAACGCATTAGAATTTGATCTGTAGACGAATGCCGATAATATGTAGATTCCCTGGGATTTTCCTGTATGTAAATGATACATTATTTTTATCTCACGTATGCCAAGGTCTGTCAATACACAAGGAATTTGCGCAATTCTTGTAAACTGATAACATGATAAGGGAATGGAAGGTTAACTTTGACATGTTGGACGATGTATGTAGATAGGAGGTTCATGTTCATTCATCGCTGTGGGATATTATGCGTCAATTGCCCTGTTGACTTGTTTTTATTATATCAGGAATGTTTACATTTATCTAGATCCCGATTTCACAATAAACAGTGGAGTGTATGTAAGTTTTTTTGAAGAGAGTCTCGAGTTGGATGAAGAAAAATGTAATCGTGTAAATATCAACACTTTGATTACTTTATGAGGTATAAGGAAAAAGCAATTGAGATCCCTGGGAGTTAACTTTGGCGAAATCAGATAGAAAAGGCATTAGTGCTACTAGTACTAGCATAGAAAGAGGTTAATACGTATTTACTTATAGAAGGAGTATTAGAAGCTAATCTTCCATTCCCAGAAAGGTATAAAATAAAGATACAAGTCGGAGATTAGATAGATTGTAGCGTATACAGAGTACAAGTGTACTACATGAACTTGGGAGTAAATTACTGGATGGAGAATGAGACAATAAAAGAGTTGAGGGAGTAATGGCAGTAGAAATACAGATGGGGGATGAGATTGGGATTAGAGAGATACAGTCGTTCATTTACTCTTATTGTTAGGAGTTTTGCGTTGTTTTGTTGTGTGCATTGAGTAGTTATTGCATTTGGAACCGTCAAGGTAGATGAGTCGTTCAGTGTAGTCGTTCTGTAGGTAATTTAGTTGGCAAAAGGTGAAATGAAGTAAAGGCCAAAGTAACTGTATAGATGAGTACGGAGATAAGTTACTTAGTTGACTAGCTATTGTGTAGCATTGTATAAAGTTCAGATTCAGCAGGTACACAATAATATAGCTAACTAAATAATGATAGTGTGTAGGGTACAGGATTTGGCTAAGCAGCTATAGGCACGGTATAAAATTCGGCGTGGTGGTGGAAGTACAAGTAACTATGCCCCGGGGGACAATTAAAGGTGGAAAAGAATCGGATCACATTTATTATCCTAGTGGTCCGTCTGTCTGTTCTGTCCTCTCTAATATGAATGTTGTAATTACGCTGAAAGTTTATGAGCCGAAAAATGTTCTATGGCTTTCCTATGCGTTGTCTAATTCATTAAAGATAGCAAAAGCAGAGGGGAAGTAACTAAGTGAGTTTTGCCAACTAAAATGAGTTTTGATACTCTATACTGTTTCTAGTACACTTGATATATACTGCTAAGGGTCGCTACTATATAAGTACAAACCATGTAAAACTTGTAAATACTCATAACTAACCAAGTGCACCAGCAGAAGCCAGAAAAGATAGATTCTATTCAATTTCCATGCAAGCCTTTACGCATTCGTAAATGCCTTCTAGTTTTACGTAGAAAACATGTAAATGCAGATAATAGGAGTAGGAATGTATCTTTAATTCTATTCTTTCTATTCAATGTTCACTCTAATCCAAATCACAACTTTACATCTCATACACAGTAACGTTATTACAGATAAACTGCTATACGTGGAATGGGCAGGGTTAATGCTCACCTCTTTTCACTGCTGTCAGTCTGCCATTCACTTCCCAGAATTCAAAGTTTACAATGTCTACTATGATTCGCACTCATATTAACCATACCTTTATGCAACAAACTATAATTTCCAGATTCTAGAATCCTTGTAGTGTAAATTAGTGACTGTGTGTGACACATATACTTGGACGTGGTATATATTTGTGAAATGGAAATGTTTTAGTCAACATACATACATATAGTAGTAGTGGAGTAGAATGAGGAAAGCTCTAATGTTTGTAACAGGAAGGATGAGTGGGAAACGTCCTCTTGAGTTAATACATAGGTGATTTGACGGGAAATTGTAGATGCAACATGTTCGGGTAGCAGAGAGATGCTAAGTGAAGGTAGGCAGGGCTGGAAGAGTAGAAATTCTTGTAGCGTGTATGTGATGTTCTTGGTTGTCTTTAGTGGAAATTGACGGCTGTATTGTTGGATGTCAGTATAAATGGAGTATCTGTGTGCATTGGGAAGCTGTAAATGAAAATGAAATGTTAGTGAGTTGACTTGACTGACTGAAAGTGAAAATCGATTAGGAAAGTCACTAACAATAAGGGAACTATGGCCTTTAAAGCATTCGCTCTCATTACAGGCATGCATCCGTATTCTGTTAAAGTACCTATTATGCCACGTAGGATGGATGTACATTCGTCGGCTACAACAATTTACAATTCCTGCCCACAATGCCAATCCACTGAAACCACTTCACGCACTTATGGGTTACTTCTACAAGAGTGGAGAGAGAGGAAGACTCAACCACACATACACTTACCATTTTAGTATTTGACTCTGAACAGCCATGGAGGTACCTAGTTGGGTCGTATGTGTGATTTGTGCATTAGATTCCTTTTCATAATAGATATTTGCCTTAATGGGAATGTACGTAAACTAGACATCCGTGCCCGTGTATCTTTTCGTCAGTTAATCTTTAATGCACGTAATGGTAATAGGAGCGGGCTGTCTGTGGTTTATGCTCCGGGCTAGAGAAAATTCATGGAAATCAGAAAATGTAATTTGTGATTTGGATTTGAGCCTAGAAGCTTTTGTCACATCTCACAGGGCAAAAGCGGAGCCAAGTGAAATCATGCACTCGTAGACGGAGTGTAGTGCTACCCGGGTATTTCAATGCATACAATAATGTGATGTCGGCCGTTTCGTTTAGTTCTGGTTTGGCCTTTTCGCTCTCATCATTCCTACTCAAAGTGTAGTGTAGGCAGTGAGGAGGTGATTTCAACGGATAGCGTTAAATTGAACTGAATATTGCAAATGTCACAACCTTTTAGCATTGCATCTTTTCAGAGGGAAGAAGGCAGTGCAAAGGGCTACGAAGGGAAGGTGTCCGTGGCCATTGTAATAATACAGGCGGATTGAATTGGATCATATTATACGTAGCTCAGACCTAACTCCTGATATTTATTGTTAGTGAGACTTTCTCTTCCCCCTGCCTGGCTATTGTTTCTCTAGCTTTTGTATAGCGTGGAGTAGGGTGGAGGTGGATCTGGCAGGAATAAAAAAGTATTAGCAGATACCTTTGACTGTATGCTGTGTACGCAAATACCAGACAGACCTTCTAGAATGTTGAGTCAGAAATATGCACTGTGGTTTGATATTCACCCAGTCTCTTTCAATTTTTTAGGACATTTTTTCTCGATTTCTCCCCCACCTTGGAGATACGTAGTCCTGAGGAAACAACAGAATGCAATGTCAGCTATGTGATACTTACCTACTGGTGCACGGCACGTAATATAATGTTATGCCACGTAATGGAGATTGTAACACTAAGCCAATGCTTCCCTTGCCCATTTTCCTTCTGAATTCTGTTCAAGAGAAGAATCACTCGTAAATAAATTCGTATGTAATTTTCAAGGATTTTCTTAGCTTTTCCCTCCTTTCTTGTCTTCTACCCCTCTGGTGTCTTCTATTGCTGTAGTCCTTGGCTGTAGTCAGTACTGAAAGCAAAAAACAACCCAAACGAGGAAAGATGCGACATGCTAGATGACTAAAATTAAAAAGGTACTCAGAATCTGCTAAATACTGTTGTTTTATTGAATCTATGTCCTTCGTCACTACTTAAATACTGAATCTATTGATAACTTCAAATGCACTTCTGATCCCAAAATACTTTTTTTTTCAAGCAATGCACAGTTGAATTAGAGGGTAGATTCTGAAGACAATTATGATATGAAGACTTTTATTTATTTTTCGCATTTTGAAATATGGGTAGATATTGCGCGCCTCATTGGTCCTAATCATCTGTTGGCTGCTGCATTGCAATAGTTACGCATAGCTATACGGTGTGCTCAATAGAAATGGAACAAAGTGGTATTTGAGGAGTATGTATTGCAAGCAAACATTAGTGTGCGTTAGACCTAAAGTAAATAACATGCCTAAACTTATGGAAAGCTTTGTAATAAACGCATAACCTTTGAATGGCTGTTGACGAAATAGTTGGGCTGTTCCTGCTCACTTAAAGTTAACTTCTGAATGTTAGGTCGACAGTACACAGTGGTACAGTCCCAATCCTGTATTGTGCCAAAGTTTACAACGTATTATCTAGTATACCTACTTACTTTTATTGTTTACATAACTGCACATCCTTGTGAATATGTTACCCAAAATGAAAGTACGTTTTCACAGTAAACCTATGGCACTTATTGTTATTTCTACCTAGTATTTGATTCTACGTATGGAAGTGTGCTATATATTTTGCGATTTCCTAGTACAGGAAGGCAGAGAACGATAAACTTTGCAGCAGGTTGTATCTTGCTGTAGTGTTGGTATAGTCAGATGAAGTTCGGATGGATTATACCACAACACTGTAGACTCCCTTTAAATTTGGCGTGTGTAGGAGGGAAAATCATTACCACTTCTCTATTTATATTCTTGTACATATAATGTCTACTGCTTTATTCGTAGTTAGCCACTTAGATAAGTTAGAGTAAAGGGAATGTATATAAGAGCAGCTTGTAGACCAACAGCTAAAGTCTAAAGACCAAGTCTGAGAAGGTGAATTTCTTTAGAAGTTCTTGCTTTCCTGCAGCTCCCTTCACACTGGCAACCCAAGATGCCATTAAGAATGATACAGCACCCAAGTGTGTCTGTTGGTTTGGGGAAATTGTTCTCGAATGGGTTTCAGAGAAAGTAAGTTGTACTAAGGTTCAACTCACTGTATTGCAGTTTGTTGTTACTAAATCCTATCCAATCTCCTCATATACTTAGTAACACATTTACATTCTAAGAATTTTCTCAACCAGTAGTTCTGTACTAATCTGGACTACCTAAATATTTGCAATTTTGTAATTGCTATCTTGAGAAAGTATTATTATTAATGCATTAAGGATTGCTTAATAGCTGAGGAATGTCCATTTCGATTTGATAACAGGTCTAATTCCTGATTGTATCAAAAACATGATGACACAAATGAAAAGTTTTAAAACCCCAATAAAACCCTTGTAAGTAGTTCACTAGACAAGTTGCAAAACTTTAAAACTGATAGGGCATGTATAGAGTATATATAGAGTATAGTTGTTAAGTATACGATATATAGATACAGTTTGATATGAAACTAACAATAAAATGTTTGTTAGCCTATTTAGTACTGCTATACTACTGTTGGGATAGGATGTTTGTTTGTGGAGTTATAATGTGCAGTAGTAGGGAGACGAAATTCGGATGAAATCTGTGTGCAGATAGACAGACTGGAGAAAAGTGCAGTAAAATTGGAAATAAAAAGTGTGTATGTGTTTTTCTATTGTGGAGGACTAAGGGAAGGAAGCTTTATTTAGCTATGAGAGTAACACTGGCGAAGAAATGATAAGCTACATAGATTTAGTGAAGTGGCTGAAGAGAGTTGAGCTGGAGCTAGCGAAGCTGAACTGGTCAATCTTCTGTTATGTGTATTTGTAGCAGTAAAGTAGTGACTGTGTGTGTGAATAGAAGCACGGAGAGATTGGAGGAAAGCAAACCACGACACCAGCCGTGGATGACATTGAGTTATAGCTTTATAGTCATAAATTCCAATGCTATCGCTTTGTATTTTCTTGGCTGGGCAATATACAGACTAGTGCAGAGTTATCTGATGCCATATTATGATATTTAAGAGGACGGACGGAAGATAGGGACGCTCCCATCCCGTCTTAAGTTGTTGCAAAAAGTCCAATGGCTTAAGTGGACTATCTAGTAAGTATCTTGAATGTTGAAAGAAAATGAAATATTCCGCCTATAGTTTTTTATCCTGAAGATGTTTGCTTTGGTTTGTGAAGATTTACTTTGGTTTGTCTCCACTTGCCAATACCTACATATATACATATCAACGAGCGATGATGATACGGATACCTATTTTCTTTCGGTCAAGCCAAACTGAACTCTTGCGCTAAAGCTGAGTGGGCATAGATTGAAGTGACTACTGAAACGAAAGGATGGAGAAGGGTGACTCGTCATGGCTCTACCTAATGTACTTCTGTATTTACGTTATGCTGCCCAACTTTCATATTATATTGCACTAGTTCATACTCATAGTTCGTTGGCATTGGCACTGCAACTTTTATAATCTTAACTTGGTTCTTGATGCGCTTTTTAGAGTTTCAGATGCGAACTTGGAGTTATAGGATTATTATATGACGGCGTTCCTTACACTTCACATCAACAAACTCGCTTCATATTCCATACTTCCTTTTGTCAATTGACCATACATATTTATATCACTACTTATATTAATATAGTACAGATGTCTACTATATAGGTATGTGAAGTATTACATTGCATTGCAAAAGTTTGACTGGTCAGACTGTGCCTGGAGTTGAGATTGAATGGCCAGAGTCAGGATCCTCTAGTCACGAAATGAAAAGATAGAAAGAGTATCCACTTGAAAAAGTTGGACAGGACTCATCCGTTTTCATGTCCAGTATTTTCCATCATCCCCGCCTTCCTCTATCCGACGGGCTTGACTTGATTCTTCTGAAATATTTTTCAATGTGCGTAGCATCCCCAAGGTACTTTAAGTACACTGTATTGTACACGCAAAATGCGTTTGGTAGAGGATGGTAGAGCATTCCCTACGCATTATATATATGAATAAGTTTGCAATTTAACGTTGAAAGAGTCGAAAAGTCTTTAGAAAGCGAGATTGTATGATGTGATGTATGTTATGTAATATAAGCTTAGCCTATATATTGCTCGACTCAAATCAGTCTCTACTTCCAGTACAAGTGAAATGAGTTAAGGAGAACGGAGAAAGGATCCATTCCATTCAGTAAAAAATCACTTTCAATAAACACAATTTATAGATTGCTTGTCGAATGGGATAGAATGGCTTATGGTAATACTACTTATAGGGCACAGCACATGTGGATTGCATGTGCTGTGCTGACTAAGATTCGGCTATGTACATACTTAGTACACAAGAGAAGACAGGGAGATCAGAGCAGGAGGCCAAGCGTACTGAATTGAACTCAAGTAGTTGTAATATCTTGACTTGTCTTGACTTCACCCTTTGAACACTCAAGCAAAATGAAATTGGAATGCTATGCAATAGAGGAAGTGGAGTGAAATGTACCGGAGTGAGCATGCAGACTCACTTCCACCTCACTCTCTTCAGCTCTCAATACATTTACAAATAATGGCATATGCATTGCAATAATGTATTACGCTAAGTAATGTTCAACTATCAATACATTATGCTACATATACCAATACCATATCTATATCCACAATATATTACCCCAAGAAATATTGTCAGAGTGGAAAATATGAAACATCATGCTCTTTTTTACGGCAGAGATTTATTAGTAAAATTATTTCAGTGTCTATAAATGGGTATTATGGGTAGAAAAGTAATTACAGTCCTAGCAGTAGGAGTAGTTTTAATGTTTCCAATTGGAAGTCTATAGAGATTTCAATTCCCATGAATTAATCTATTTAAGGCGAAATTAAGTGCTTGTTTAAGAATGAAAAGATGTTCATTTTCTTCTTCAGTTAGTTCGTTTAATCGGATAAATGTCTTTTTCTAATTCGGTATAGTTTTGAAAGCAGGTTGGGCAAGTAACGTGAGGAGCTCTCCGTAATGAAAGAAGGTTACGTAAGTTAGAATTAGAATCCCAGCAGTAAATTCTGTTTGGTGGTTAGTCTCAAGTGTACTCCTTGGGTTAAGTATGTAATGCTTACTGGGCAATTTAATGTGAATTATTGTAATTTGAAAGAAAAGTTTTTTCTAGGTTCAATTGAACAGAACTTGTGTTAGTTTATTTTATAGTGTTGAGAATGACAAGGCCTGAAATGGCTTAAGTAACACAGGAGAACTTGGGAAATCAATAGACGTCTAATAAAACATTTGGACTTTAATGGTTTCCAGATCAGGGTGATGTGATGGTTTGTCTGTAATTTAGCTTAGGCTTGTCTTGAACTTGAATTGACTAGAATCTATTGTGTCTCTGCCATTATACCATAAAAGCTAAAAACGTTAAACCTTCTTAGCTTAGTAATGTTTGTATTCTTTTTAAGCAGTTCTTTTGTATCGGCATATGTTTCAGTGCTATATATGTATTCAACTAAATATGTCCTTGTCAATTTACTATAATAGGAAATAACTAGTGGGGATAAGAATGTCTTCAACTTTAGGCGCAACTCTTGTTTTGGTAGTTACAGCTTTAGTTTTTATTCTTATGAGGACTACATACACGATGAAGCTATACAAGTCGTTATTGTACATTTCGTATATATAAAACGATATGCATTAAGCTGAGCCAACAGTGAATTGTGATCATGGATGTAAGTAAAACTTAGGAACCAAAAGTTAGTTCACTCTCATGCCCAATATTATGTACATAGATTTTAGAGTTCGTACCTAAGTGCATAGAACTAAGTTATAAATAGCACGAAGTAGAATTGCGATAAAGTATTAGGAGTTTGGAATGAAACAACAAAGACACTTTTGTGTAGTGTTACGTGTGCATTGTATGCATTATGTATTTAACCGACTACTTTTCTCTTTCAGTTTTCTGTTGTCTTTCCATGTGCCTAAAGAAATACAAATCCAATAACATGATTCTTCCTTAGCGAGAAGTAACTCTTAGCGTGCATCACCATATCTTAGTGTAGATTGAGTGTGAGTGTGTGAGCTTTGGCTCTATGCCTTTTAACTATACATGATTCTTTCTCGACGAAAGTTGGTTTGGCTTAGGTTTAGTCAAGCTAGGATAGAAACTTTGCATTTTAGCTTCGTTAGTGGTAAAAGTTTTCAAAGTCGAAGGAAACGCTAATACTTAGGGCACACTCTGAAAAATAAGAATTATATAAAAACCTCTCTTGGTATTGGTTTGATTACAAGTTGGGCTGAAAGAATTTCTATTTGTATTTAGGCAGGTTTGGTTACTTTCTTGCTTACTCCACTTTATATTACATTAAAAGATTCTGAGAAGTAAATGGAAAGGCAGCAGAGTGAAATGGAATAAGTCAGAAAGCTGAATTACAAGTTGAAAGAGTTCTTATATGAACAGAGTTACAATTATGATTCGATCTATACTACAATAGAAGGAGCAATTGAAATTCGGGAAGGAATCTCGTGTGATGGGATGTCGAAGTCGATTATATTCAGCTCGGGGTGCTTAAACTTCCATCGTACTAACTCGTTCAGATTATTCATTAGCGTTTCGCTCTGAAAAGATAGAGTGTCTAGGAGGGCAGTAGTTAGCATGGTACGAGTGATTTAATTACGAGTCTCATAATTTCAAGAGGGAGAAAGTATGAATTAAATGTAATGGAAAGGAGTAGTGTAATGTAGAAGGGATGGAGAAAATTGAAAAATGTCCTTAAGAGAAGAAGGGTGACTTCGTTGCGTGTCGTGTGGCAAGACCCGGCCCTAAATTTATGTACAGCTATTATTTCTGCTCTAATCGTAATAAGACATTTAGTACCTTCAATTATTGCATGTAGATGCCTAAACTTTATAATATCACTCAGGGTGAGATGTAGCCTAACAGTAAGTATTATTGAGGGCATAAGGACAGAGTGCATATTGTAGGAATATAACTTTAAGTGGGAGAAGGTAAAATTGCCCAGATTCTTATTACCTAAGCTAGTAAGGAAGCATTATTTGCTTGCACAATAGTCCTTGTCTGATTGCAGCGGATTCCTTGTGGAGTTCCACATCTGATTTCAATTCGAGGGAATTCATGAGCCAAACGCAAACAGTCTTCCTAGCTCTTTCTTGGAATTACAGTGAAATTCAATTCGATTCGATGCATTGCATTCAATTGCACCATAACACTCGCGTCTAACACATTCATTCTCAGACCAGAGTCAATAGTAGATTGCATTTTGCAACCGTGCACTGCACTTTATTCATCCAGCTGGAAGGTGGGAAAGGAAATGAGAGAAAAAGCATCTCCCTTTCCTTTACTTTCATTTTATGTGCTTACTTAGCCACCTATCTATTGACGTCTCTCTACTAGGATTGCAGTAGTGCACACCAATCTATATTAACTGCATGGTAGAGTTGTATAGATGGGAATTAGAATTAGCAGCCTTAATGTAAGCTGTACAAATTGAAGGGAACGACTCTCAAGATTTTTTTCCTTCATTCACTCCCATCATTCTTTAGTTTCGTTAGTTTAGGTTTCTAAGTGCATACTACAGACCTTCCTACTACAGATAACCAAAATACATTCCTTTTTTTTTCCATTTCAACTTCAACCCCTCCATTTTTCTACCTATTCTGGCCTCGCATCAAGATCAAAAATCGATTTCTTTACTAGCTAGATGTACCGCTGTCTTTTCCCATCTATCTTTAACTTTATTCCACTCCCATGCCCACACCAAACCAGAGCAGACCCCATAGAATTCTTAAAATCCACATAGGTCCCAACCAGAAATCCAATATTTACCTTGTCTGGGGAATTTTTTAAAAAAATTCAGATCTTTCTACTATATTTTATAAACCATACACTTAACTGCACCAGTACATAAGATTCAAACATGAAGCCGGTCATTGTATCTGTAGTATCTAGTTATCTAAATATGCATGGATCCAATTTTTAAATGGGGACATCATCCCTTAGCAGTCTAAACTAGGAAATGGGTGGGTGCAATGGATGAAGGATAATAATAGAACGAAAGACAAATACATACAGAAGGATAATGTTATGTTAGGTTAGTCTTTGTATAGAGGGAGTGTAATAAACAGGGTGATGCTGCCTGCATTATTATGTTATACTACTTTGTGTTGGTAGATATGGTTTGCCTTCTTTAGGAGAGAAAAGTGAGAGAGTTGCAATGAGGCAAAGGAAAATAAAGTAAAAGAATAACGGGATGGAAGATGGAAAGGTCTGTAGGGTCGAGATTACTACGTTCTGACTCTGACGGCTGGATTTAGTGGAAAGGGAAGTAAAAGAAAGTATAGGAGTGAGTAGTAGAATATTGGGGTAACAGTGGTAGTAGTACATAAATAGAGTATTCTGATCTCTCTATGCTACTATTGTATGCATGGAGAATGGAAAAGGTAGTGTATAAGACTGTTCATATAATGTGTCTGTTTTGATAGTTCGTATTTTGTCGTGTCGACTATAAGTACACATTGCATAAGAATGGTTTATTGTTACGTTATTTAGCTTTGCATATAGATATAAGGATGAAGTATGTGCTAGTAGCATCCTTTAGGACAGCCGTATATTGCAGCATCACGTTAGCTAACCATATGTGATGCGAAATGAAAGAAAATTATATGTTGAAATAAGGAAAAAACTCTTGGTAAGTTGATTTCTTTAGGCTTATGGTCTGCTAACTTGCTTCGTGTCTGCCTGCAGGAGTCACATGAAGCAACGTGAATGAGTTCAAAGCAAAAGTATAAGCGTGAGCAGCAGAGGAATGGACTTGTAGTGGCACAGTCAAGAAGGTACACATGATATTATGAGCTTTAGTTTTATTTAAGAGCTCATATGACATCAGAATTGAAAGAATTTACTATATATTTGCCATGAGAGCTGGAAAGAGTTCCCTTTTAATAGTAATCTTTTTCTTGAAGATTTTAACGCCCCATTAAACTCGGCTGCCTCGGCTCTGCTCTTCACTTTATTTTCTATAGCTATGAGCTTATCCCATCCCCAAGTTCAATTGAATTGCAACACGCGTTCCCTAACCTTACCAAGTTGACTTTACTCTGCCGCTTCCTAGCTTAAATGCTAGTAAAAGAGGAAATTGCGTAGCCTTCGCCTTGCCTCTTTCACAAAAAGTCAAACCTATAATTTATACGTTATGTAAGTAATGTACGGAACCCAAAGCAGGTTGTTGAGTTTCACTTGAGAAAGGAGGAAAGTCGAGACTTCTCATTTCATTTGTTTAAACCGAGAAGAGACGCTCCAAAAGTAAATGCACTTTTTGTTTTATGAAACTATGAAATACTTTCAGCTCTTTATATCTCTACTTATAGTTTGTTTGGTCCGTTCTAGATATATCTAAGTGTGTGCATGGTAAACTACCTAATATATTATTTCTCCTCGGGCTGAATCAGAATCCAAATTCAGAAGGCTAAAATTGAGAAGCTGAGGCTGTGCAAAGTCAAATTGAATTTGGGGATGTGTTGGTAGCTGTCGTTTCCGCCGTTTCTGTACCTCGGGTGAGTTTCTCGCTCTTATCAACGCAACATTCTCTACAGTGGTACGTCACTGATGTACTGGTTCAAAAAGAACACCACCGTAGTGACGTCCTTTAGTGGCTGTCACACTTCCTAATGCTCAGTTGAGGTTAGCGCAAATAGTTTTCGATTCTTTGCTCAAATGTCTTGTATTGTCCCTTTGCATTCCCAAGAGTGGTCCATCTCCTATATAAAGATATTATGTATATAGATAAAGATATATTTATGTATTCATAAGTATATGTATGTATTAGATAAGTACACATAAGGTATACCAATGTATTATTGGTAGCCTTGGTTTGGTGTTTTGGGTTGAATTTCACTTCGTCAAAGTAAGTATAACATAAGGTGGGCCTCTGAAGCTCACTTTGATGTCTTTTAGATCTCAAGTGAAAAATGAAGAGATTTTTTATGTTTACTCGGATAGAGAAAAAATCGAACGAATTCCGGAGGAAGTTCAGTGAGCGCACAAGAAAAGGTGTCATTCCTTATATTTCATCTTTGGAGGAATCTTTTGAAAAGGTGTCACACCAAGTAGAGGCAAGTCAGTTCTGTTCTCCTGAGAAATGCTTGACTGCGTAAGTTGAGAATGGCAGGCAGCGGCTTCTCACTCCTCTCCCTCTACAGTCTACACTTCTATCTATCCTAAATAAGCATCAAGAGGGAAATGTACAACCGTAGGTTTCAATCATACCCAGATATATCTCTATTTCTGATGAACTCACATGGGAATCCTGTTCCGGTTGAAATCCTTAAATGTCAATCCAGTTTATTTTCCTTTGCTTTACATCTTCACTCCTATACACCATCCCACAAATTATTCATGAACCCATTTCCAGACATAATCATTAACTTTTGCTAAAAGTAATTACTCAAGAACTCTGTACTAACAATAAATATTTATAAATGCAAACTAGACTTTAAAATTAATGTCGTGATTCATTCTTGTCGTTACTAATGTATAATTACACGGCATGAATTCTGAGAGCGGATAGAAGGGCCGGCGATAGCCAGCCATCCCGCTCTCAGGTTTCATCGCCGTGTAATTGCCATTCTACTAGACCTTGGTCAATGCTGGGATAACTTCGAGGTTTCCGCGCGTCACTGACGCGCCAACCCAAGGTTGACGTAGAAATAAATATTATACACAACAAATGATCACATTTCTTACAGATTTTGTTTAGTAAATTATAATTCTAGCATTGCAAGACATTATTACGCAGAATAAATTATTAATGACCAGTTGAAGAAATAAGTAGGTAAAGAATGTAGGTTTATGGAAGAAAATTCTGATCTAAAAATGCAATTTCTGAAATAATTTTATGAATAGGTAGGACTGTGCTTCGTTTAGAGAGACTGTTATTATCATGATGTTAAGTTAACAATAGAAATGCGAGGAAACTGGTTCATACCTTCGTTATCTTATGAGTATAATGTGACATTTATACCCGTTTACTTAAGATTTCCATTATTGTTACTCCTGATAAGAGAATGCGTAGTAAAAAGAATTTTGAAGGAAATGGTAGGTAGTAACGAAGCATTTTAGATGAGAGCAAACAGAGCTCCACAGGGCACTGTACTATTAAGTATAACTGAAGCATTAGGATCTAATAGTAAGTAATGATAATAGTAAATGAGATGGAACGACGGTTTTTCTGTGACATTAAGATTTGCATTGGACTTTATTTTTATTCGTTTCTAAACTACAGATGGAGCATATTATACTAATAGTACATTAAGGAACTGTTATGACGTCCATAATTATACCAAATGTAAGCACATCGTAGCAGGGCAGGTCTATAGATATTAGTTAGAAACGAGCTCATCTGAAATCCCATTCCATTAGTTGATATTGTCTTAGTGAGTGTGAGAAGGTAAACATTAAAGTGAGAGTAGCTGGAATTCATCGATCCATCTTGTGATGAGATTTCACGGATCTTAATTCCTTGAGAGAAATTGCACTCATTATTTTTTCATTGAGATTCCTGTCTGTAGGCTTTCGCTTTGTTTTGTCTTCTTGCCTGCCACACCATTGTCGTTTCCTTGTGTACATACAGAACATTTCCCAGTTCTGTCCTAACTGTCCTCCTCCTCTTCGCATTCATATATTTATTTTATATATACATTTCTATATACATATATGCAATTTCACAGTATAAATACCATGTCGTACATATTGCCGACTCTGCCGTGTTTACTCGAGTTTTCCTCTGAGCCGACGAGCTCAATTACTCCCTGTGTTATTGCAAAGCCTTTGGGGGAAATGAAGTTGGTGTTTTACGTCCGCCTGAAATTCCACTATGGTCTCTCAACTACTTTTCCTTTAACTATTTAACTTTAACTCAAATTTTAGTAATCTCTCCCGCACATGTACCTACTGTTTTCAAACAACTTTTGTTCATAGAAAAACTTGTTTTCACTGTCTAGGCATACATTACATTTTTAATTTTGCTACAAGTTACGATAAACTAGGCGAGATAATTTTAATTTTACATACATTAGTATTTAGTACTATTACTATTTATCGAGTTGCCTTCGCGGTTTTCTTTTCTCCACGGTGTAGTGAAAGTAAATTTTTCAGAATATTTTGTAACTACAGTCGACTGGGGAAGAGAAAGCAAAATAATGTGCCACTTTCCCTACAAAAGTTAATGAAAATGTTTTTGAGGAAGTTAAATTGAAATTCTATCATGAATTCTGACTCATGTATAGTTTTTGTTTGACTTTCTCTCTTTCCTTGCATGAGTTGACATTGTCCAAACATTTACTCAAAGTGTTAAACCAGAAGAGAAAGTGCTATTCACTTTCCCATAACCTAACGCATAGGATAACAAACCATTCTCTCGGTTTCCATCCGTTCTACCTTGACTTTGACTTGCGATGACTTGTATGGATGTATTACTATATCAGCCCTCACTTGTATTCATTTAGCACACACAGAGCTTAGCCCTCTGGAGTAATAGGACGGTTACCCGTATTTTTCACCCCTCCTGTTCCATCATGCAAAGTTTATCAGAGCAATCTTCCTCCCCTTCACAAATCGCTTTCTTTCCCAAATTCTTTTTCTTTTTCAGACTCATATAAAATTTATTATAGGGAGAGAGACGCAAATAAGCTTCAACCTTTTTATTTGGTATAATGGCAACTACCATCCAGGAGGTACTTTTCGTAGGTCGTAGACACATGCATCCATGTCTAAGAGGTAATATATAAAATGCCCCAAAACTAATACAATACAAGCAAATAAACAATAATAGCTGTTTTCCTTTGCAACCAAACTCATCTTATGTTCGTAGAAAAAAGTTATGGCCCAAAAGGAAAATAAGAACATCAAACGTCACAAAGGAATTTTCTAGTTAAAAGGAAAAATCTAGTTAGTTCATGGCCACCAGTTTCAGATTCTGTAATAACAGGCACCAATCCTTAGTTCAGTTACGTCCCCTCAAAATATAGATTGCTCGTAAATCTAGCGCAGGATAAATAAAATAGTTAACTCTCGGTGCAATAACCGAAGTTAGTATTTTCTACCTTAACCATTTTGTTTACCACAGAAAATAGTTTGCCTATTTATTTTTACTCATATCTTTATGTAGTAAATGGATCCTCCCAGTGCAAAGGCATAGTGATAACTGCTAAGATACCAACTAGCGAATATTTAAAGTTTTCGCAGGGAAAGTAATGAGGACAAAAAGAGGAAAAGTCTAAAACACTTAAAAGTTGTATATTATTCAAGGAAGAGGAGTAGAATGTAATTACTTTGGTTCGTAGATGTTTCCCACTTTTGCTTCACTCGAGGCGCAGTGGGAATAAGCTACATACATACAAAAAAATTCCAGCTACTAAGAATTCATTCCCCGAATAAACGAAGGAGGTACCGTATTTATTATCTTTGCTCTTCAAAGAGACTGCTAAATACTAAGTAGGCTGAGCTCATTTATTCTTGCAAATCCTTATTTAATTTTTTACAAATTCGTATCTTTCGCTACGCATTAAAATATAAGTATAGTTCTATGTGCTTAGAGTTGTAATCTGATAGATATGCTTAGAATATTCTATACTAGTGTCAGGGTAGTAATATTATTTGGTAAATACGTGAAACTATGGTGTATACAATATATTTTATCGAATATAAATATAAAAGGTACCTCGGTTCGCCCGCCTCCTTGAAAGTGACACGACCGACAGCATTTTGAGAAGGAACCCGTGTTCTTTGAAACGAAACGAGTGATATTTTCGTGTAGAGATGATTGAATTAGAGATGCGAAAGCGAAAATGGTCCGGTAACGTGATTACCATGTAATTTCCCATATAAGTTGGCGTTCCAAGTCTTCTGGAGATATACCAAGGCCATCATCATCCCCATCCATCTACTATCCATATTTTCATATTGCAGCATGAATAGCATAAGATATAGAAGAGTAGTGCATGGATGATGCACCCTCTTCCTACATATCTTTTCCGTCGGAATCTTCCTTTCCTGTGACAGAGGTAAAAGGAAGACGCCTTAGGGTTTGCACAAAGCAACTTTACTCTTCCCTAAGTCTTGTCATACAAACTATGAAATACTGACGGAATAGCTACCTACCTCTCTGTTTCGTCCTTTCCCATAAAACCCCTACAACCTTCACAACCACGAAATTTCATCTTCTCTCGGCTGCATCTATAAGAAATCTCATTTTGGAAAGGACAGTGGAGGAAAGGGTATATATTATGTTCGAAGCCAAAGACTTTCACTCTAACTGAGGAGATAGGATTCAGAGAACTTATCTGCGTCTATCCATCCTCACATCTTTTCCTTAACTCGCCCACACTCTCAGACCTATAGACTTAGCTAATGCTAGCATCAATGAGACACCGATGCAATCTATAGCCTATGTAGTATATCTTAATGTGTAGTTATATTATATTGCATTACATTAGATTACGTCATAACATTTCATAACGTGCCTGAGATACTTTACAGAGTCGAAATATTAGAGTAGACAAACACAACTACGCAGTGCACCACAAACCTTCCCTCCTTTCCTTCCGCAATAAATGTATTTCAATTTAGCTTTTCGTTGAGGGTGCCTTTTCCTTAACTGCCATTTCGTTGTCTCTAACAAGATTTCCTCACCTAGCCTCCTTTTTACAACGTTGAATCACTATTATCCCAAAGTGTACGGTTATTTCTATTATTATATTCATAGTTAATACAGCTGAATCCATTCCAATCCAATAAAGGCAACATAATTGAGTCGACTCTGTGGACAGTCAGTTAATCTGTCTATCTATTGTATCTATCACTTATCCCAGCCTACTCCGCCGTGCTCATGATACGTTCAAGAAATTGAAGGGAATCCTAATACACTTTCTGTGTACACAGGAAAAGACATTCATTCCTACTGTTATGCTTATTTAGTTTTTTTTCCTCATTTTCTTCTCCCTATCTTTTCTGTCCTGTCTATTTCAATGACTCCCTTTCCCATTTATTCCACTCGGTTCGACTTGACTGCAATTGATGTCTCCAGATTGTGCTCTTGCGGGTGAGCAAATGTTACATACTTTCCTATCCAATTGGATGGCTCTGCCAAAATGTGATTGATTCGTCATTTGGGTATGCAATCCTATTCATCAACCCAAGCCATTCGTTGAAAATAGACAGACAACGAAAAAACGATCATCATCGTCATTTCTCACTCAGCATTTACAATTGTACCTCTAATACCTACATAGTAGCTACAACAGTGTACTATAGCAAGCACTATCTATTCACAGTGATAAAATACTCCTACGCAGTCATAACCCTGTCTTATATAATTTATACAGATAAAGTCTAATAAAATTGATAGAAAGCAGATAGGTACTTTTTTTTCTTCCATGAATTGGTTGTCGTATGTACTTTAGCTGTAACTAAGTAGCTATATGATATCTGTAAGCCTTGGAATAGACTGTCAGTTAGATTGGCCATTATTTTCATGGGTGATTAGGAAACAAGTCAATCCGATCAGGGAACAGAGGACGAGAAGATGGATTTATAGAGAAGCAAGTCAAGTCAGTCAGGTCAAATTCCTATTTCCGAACAAATTCAACTTAGTTCTAGGTTAGACTAATTCTAGCTATCACATATAGGAGATTGAGATTCAATCCTACATACGACTCTATGCATTTCATTTACCAAATATAAGAATAATAGGAAATTCTTTTTGTAGCGAGTCAAGAAAAACTATCAGTTCCCTCTACTATCGTAAATTCTACGGAATAAATAGTTGTTCATTGCGTAGGCTACAAGTACAAGAACACTTGAACTAGAAAGTCTCCTTGAGAATAGAAATACGCACGTCTTTTAGCTCAAGTGAAACCTGATGGGTTGTTCAACTCACTTTGAAAGACAGAAGCTTCTTATAAGAAAAGTAGCAGGAGGAGAGTTAGAAGGAATCAGTCACGTCAAGACAGTCAGTCATTCTTTGCCATTGTGTGCAGCATTTGTTGCAGAAGAGCATTATTGCGATTACCAATTTCTCTGTAAATCCTCATTCTACGAACATTCACTTGAGTTTTGTTTTCGGAGTAAAGAAGAAAGTCTTGTTTTAATGTATTGTGATGGCTCTACCCTCCCCTGTACACTATTTACTTGCAAAGACAATTCTTTCTTGCTATTTCAACTGAAACTAGAAAATAGAAACGGACTTGATAGGTACCAACGCGTAGGATTCATAGACCTTTTAAGCAAACTCTTGTTTTTCTATCTCTAAGAATCTTGGTTTGTTAAGCCAGCTTAAGGAGGATCGTGTCAGTCAGTCACAAGGGGAAAGTGAAAGACACCGGCTCTCTCACTAAACTCCACTTTGAACTCTTTTGTTTTTCATGTTTTCTATTCCAATATTTAAGGATGCATCTGTGAAAGAACATGACTACTTATAAGTATGTTCATCACTTTTATCTATTTGCAGTCTCGAGTATGACTGCTACGTAGATGTATGTAGCTATTTACAATCTATTTATATTTTATTCGTGTCATAAGGAATTGACTTTGAGTTGCTGATTGTTGAATGGAAATGTCAGACTGTAGGTTCCCCGTGTTATTATTTTCTTCTTCGCAGATGAAATTCTCTTCAATACTTTATTTAGCGAGAATTTTTCATGAATACACAATGTTCAGGTAGGATTGAATGAAAGATATAAGAGACATGAACCTTACAAAGCATAGACGTTTTCGCTTTCTACTACACAGTCGTCTTCTACTTTGTATAATAATATTTGCTGTCTGAAGGAGAATTCAATTTTTGTCGGCGCTAGTCTGACAGTGCTTTTCTATCTACATTTCAAATCACAATCTGTTTTACTACTTCACAGGATAAAGAAATAATGGATTCATATCGTGCACACTAAAAGAGTCAAGAACAGGAAAGAAAAGTAAGATAAGATTGAAAAGACCGAGCAGGAAAAATGAAAATAAAAAGAGGTGTAGATAGTCTTATATTATGTCCTCATATCTCCAGTAATGCTATTTCAATCCCCTCTTTCCCATTAGGCATCTGTAGGTACTAAACATATCTAACTAAATATGCGCTGCACAAAATACGTTATACAGTACTTAAAGTCTTGTCAGAAAATTGTTCCTTTTATGACACGCCAAATGGAAGACGCTTTTTAAAAAATGGGACTAAAAATTGTTTTCATGATGTGAAAGCTCAGAGTGAGTAATCAGCGACAGAATTTGTAACGACACTTTTCCATTGCTCATTTATCGATATGTTGTTTATTTAAAACCTAATTGTATATGTCGATGAATTAAAATATTCGATTAGAGTACAAAAGACAACGTTGTTTTAGGTGCTCACTATATTTTTTAATCACTTTCTCAAGCTCGGATTTAAACACATTATGGTTTCTACGTGGCAGTGTTTACTAAATGTAAAACAGGTTTTTACAGGTTGTACACTGTAATATGAATAAGTATATGTAAATTGTGAGGCAGAGGTAGATGAAAAGTAAAATGTCAAACTACCTGAGGCTAGATAAGAAAATCCGAAAATCGGATGAATATATTTTATGAGATAGAAGTTAGTAAGCAAGGAAATGTTAGTGCTAAGCGAAGTGTGTGTAATGTAAACTAAAAGCAGGTATGCATCAACGCTCTTAACTATCCTTGAACATCCATATATAGAGCCTAAATTGCTTCGGGAATTATGAAGCCAGAAATGTACATAGAGGTTCTACTATAAATGGTGCGCCAAACACCAATAAATGTTAGTAGAGGATGCATAGTACATAGAATGTACATTAGATGATGGTTTCTGTCGTTTAGCTGTGTGCACTGAT
>JABASH010000921.1:0-31565 GCA_019776445.1 Tomocerus maximus
CACTAAGCAGTGCAGCACGACAACACTGCATGAGACGGACTGTCGTATGGAACGCAACGGACTGTCGTAGGGACGGAAAGTCGCATGAGACGGAGAGTCGTAGATTCCTCTCACAGTACACTCCATTCTACTTTCACCAGCGACTTCCATGTCTCTGCCAAGTGAAAAAGTGAATAACCTTATCTGAAGTGAAAGATCTCTTCTAGTAGGTTCTAACTGACTTGACTTGTTCTTCCTTGGTTTAGCAGTCTGTGCAGTGGCTGAAAGAGACAGAGACGCTTTGGATGCTAGACCTCGGTGTATACCAGTGTGATCCACGTATTTCTGAGTGGGTGGTATGTACTATGAGCAGTTGGGAGAAATCTAAGGCACACGACACGATGGCATTGGCAATTGAGCAATGCATTTCATATTACATCACATCACACACAGCCAAAGAGGATGAGAAACGTTATGTTTTGGATGGACAGCGTTTTTCTTGTCACTAGTCACTACATAAAGGAAACTCCACTAGCCGAGTAATAGTCTTATGTTAGTATTATAGCTACATGTCTCCGATCTCTTGCTGAAAGTCTGATAATACAGATATGTAATAAGATTAAGTAGCTATGTACCTAAGTATGTTCGCATGTGTGTGTGTGAGGATGTATGTAAGTACATAGTAGACGCTTGAGTAGAACTTAACTACTATATTACATATAACTTATTATTATATTATTATACTATACATGCCCATACCAGTCTAGGGAAGAAAAAAGATGTTTGTAGTAAACCAAGTAAACTAAAGGGGAAAAGGAATGATTCAGTGTTAGATCAGTAATGTCCTGCTAACAAATCAAGTCTATTCTCTCTCCGTATGTGTCATAACTCTTTATACGAAGATGAGTCTATAACTCTCAAAAATGGTCTCATCTTCTTCTTTTGATTCTAACAACCAAATCAGATCAAAACAAAATCGCACGAAGTAGACATTTGTCTACTTCCTCATTTTTACTTTTACTATAACCTCCATCCATATAAGTAGATCTCATGTGAATGGGGGAGCTATGTACGTTAGAATGTCTATATTTATGTAACTACTGAGTACTTTCTATAAATAACAGATCTATTTGTCCAATTGAATTAAACTGCGAATTTTACGTGTCCGGGTATTTCACTTTCTCGCTCCGAGGCTGAAACAAATAGACTTCACTCCACCTTATTACATCTTGGCATGAAATCAATGTCATAAATTGTTTGTTGGAAGAAATGACGCTTTAGAAAACATTTGTCCACAATGTCATCATTTTTGTTGTTGTATTTTATATTTAGTAAAATAAAAAGGTGTCACTACAACAAAGAATTTATTGATTGTCCGCGAATAATTTTTTCAATTGCGTACGTACATCATGCGGTTCAGTTCAGTGGAGTTTAAATATTGTGAATGCATGTGTGTCTGTCCATAAAATAAAACAAGTGATTTTTTCTCCCAGAAAGGGTTGAAAGGGAAATGAAAAGTCAAAAGAGTGAAAGCTTTTGCCTTAAGCTCACTCACTCAGAATCATGGGAAGATGTATCTCCAGCCCCAGCTATATACTTCCACACATAGCACACCCAAGAAGAGCAAAGTGCATAGCATTCTCAAGGGAAATTCTCAAGCATGAAAATCCTAAAATGTCAAATCTTTTCTGATCTTTTCCTGTTTTTGTCACGCTCCTTTATGCTTGTTCATTCGTCCGACTTTGCATTATCACTATCTATAGATATGGAATATTCCAACTATGCATACCTTCATCCATCTCTGTGTGCACAATGACGTTGCATGCTGTGAGAAGATCAGTTAGGCACATTATAACTAATAAGTTATGCTATATAACTACATCTAATACTTACTATATATTATGGTCTGTGTGCACATTTGACTGCCAGATATACTGATTTGGCCAATTCTTTGCAGCAGCAACAAAATTTGTTGTTGGGAAAGTACAGATATTTTCATTTGCCAAGGAAATGCATTTATTTCTTGGAATAAATGTGTCATTTTAATAAAGTTGGATCAATCAAGGGAACTTTGTTGGATATCCAGCAATAATTATGAATCTGAATGTTAATTTAATAGGCAGTTGTAGCTATTCAAAGATTTGGTATTCGTTTACTAAACGAGCAATGAACATCCCGAAAGTTCATAAAAACAATTTTGCAAAGTACTGAGAAAGTTTGCACATTTTGTGTGACAATAAAATGGCACATGGCAGGCTCTGGCGAGAGAAAGTTTGGAGTAGTAGTACATAATGCATGTATTTGTGGAGTGTATGTGTAGAAATGAGGCTGCCGGGTCGAGTTAAGCTCCGTTTAATAACTGACATGAACTAAGAAAAAGTTTATTGCTCTTTGTATTGAGTCATGATGTTTCTTATTACACATTTCCTGGAGTCCTATCATCTCATGGTTCACAAACAAATAACAAACTCGTGTCTTGATACATATTTAATACAGTACGTCGTTGTAGTAGATGTAGTTGCGTATTGCCAACAATATTATTGCCTGCCACTACTTCCGCTTCTGTAGAGTGCTGTATAAGTAGTTATATATTTTTTCACTTTGACAAGTTTTATTATCAGTATCCGTACACAATATCCTCGAGTAGTAAATATGTATGGTTAAAGTACTATCACAAGGAAATCGTAGAATCCCTTAGTTTCACAAACGCAGCACAACAGAACACGACTAATAATATTATAAGTAATTCTTCCAAGTATCCTTGTATCTGTCTGTCCAGAAACTCAATAGCTACATTCGGCTACCTAATAAATATTGTTTTCCTCTCTCCAAACTTATTTATTAACTATCAGTTCTGGATTTATTACCTACAGCTCTTAACTCTCCCGCTTCTAACATATTTACCACTAAGCAACACACACTCCACCAGTTCTACTAACTGTTAGAAAACTCCCCAAATCAAATCCACCTTCCTAAGTACTATACTAATGGTTACATGTTACACAAATATTCTTTCCCACTTGTCTTTTCACTGGCGTTTTCTTTTGCAATATAGTTCTCGTAGTTCTGCACTTCTTTTTACTAATAATAGTTTAATATCACTTATATAGCCCGGCGTAATGCCTAACGAGATAATGTCAATATTTCAATAACATTAACGATCCTTTCCTCTTGTATTTTCTGCATAGTTTATAAATTTAGAGCTTGATTGTTGGTAGGTTATCGCGTTACCAATTTGTTTGCATAGAATATTCCATGAAAATATATCGTGTTTATAGTCCTCTTTTTAAAACAACTTTAGGGACATAAATTATTCATGTAAGGATTGTTTTATGTCGCCTTTGTTTAGTAAATTAAACATTTTACGGATTCTGACTATTTATTAGCCCCGGCAGTTATGAAATGTGGCTTACTACTACCATATTCACGAAATTCTACAATCATGATCCAAATAACAATAATTTTGGACGTTCTCCATCTACATAATAGTTTTTATCTTGTTTTGCCGGATTTTATTGCATGCTGTTCGATAAATTATTCCGGCTCCCTTTTCATTTATAATTACTCGACATCCAAACATATGTACTGAGAGTCATTTAGAGATTTTAAATTCTTTTGGTTGGTGCATAAAGTAGCATCCTAATGTATGCTACAGACAACGTGCTTATTTGTATTTGCTTCACACAAATTATAGTGACGCAATCAAAAATTTTTGCCTACTTTCCCTTAAATCCAAAGAAATAGAAATAATTAGGCACTCCAAATAATATTGACCATCTTTCTTTGTAATTACATGAATTTGTATTTGCTCAGTGATCGCTATTGAGTATCATGCTATATTAGCTCAATAATTACTTCTATGTCAAAGAACCTGAACACACGAAGTTGACAACTATTTATTTTTATTCTGTCTATAATGAATAAGTTTTATTATGGTAGTACATCGTGGACTATTAAAACCGTAGACATTGCATGCGTCAGAAAAGAAAGTGAAGTTGTAGGGTCAAGTCTGGTCATCGTAGGAATGACAAACAGTGATCTGGTTTAAGTCTGGCTTTCATTGACTTTCACTCAGAAAATATTATACCTGTTAGGTAGCTACTTAGAAAACTGTAATGCGATTTCTCTGAGCGAAACTCGTATTTCGAATGTAGAAAAGGAGAAAGAGGAGTCTGTGGATACACTAAAAGGCAGGCTAGTCCAAATAAAAAGTGAATGAAAGTATTTTATTTACAAATACAGATACTTGTTGGTTATTCTCCAGTAATATATCAAGATTAGAAAATTTCCCAGCGGGAAAGTAGTTTACGGAGGAAGTGGTATTGTAATAAAAACCAAGAGAAGGATTGCAATAGGAAAGACCCAAAATGAACATTTAAGTATCAACCTACTAGCATTGTACTTACTTTAGGTCGCGGATACGAATGATTGTACAAGTAAATATATAGCTGAATTTGGAGCTTAGCTAGGACCCACATAAATATGTATGCATTTACTTGCAAACACAATTCAAGTCGCTTGTGGATACTATTTATGTTGTATGTGTCCACAAAGACGCGTCTAGCTGTTTCCCAGTCTATACTGCATATAGTTTGTATTTAGTCCCATTGAAAGTATTCATTAAAGAACTTATTCCAAACAGAAACCTTACATATATGTACATACTGTATGTGTGTGAAGTAGTTATATATACATTTGCGTAGAGTATATATTATACATGTATGTAGAGTAGTTATATGTACATGTATGTAGAGTAGTTATATATACATGTATGTAGAGCAGTTATAATATACACAAGTGTTTAGTATACTAATTGTAGCATGTTGAGGCAAGTGAAAAAAGAAGTACTATAAATAGGAAAACACATTCTCAAATTAGACAAAGTTTACTACGCCAGATAGTAAGGGAAGTTGTAGATATTAGATACTAGCATGTGCATAGCTGCTATATAAGTAAATATTTAGCTACTCTCATTATAGGTTAAGTATAATACAGAAGATACTCATTGTTAGTCTGTCTGAGATTGGGCCAAGCAGTTTCTATGTAGAACTAGATGAAAGTAGGTGGCTAAATGTAATAATATATGTATGTGAGTTAGTTTATAGGGAAAAGGAACGAATGTTGGGCTCTGATGTGTTTGTGTGCGGTGGCTCGTTTCACTGCTATTATGTTACAGTCAACTTGGACTTATCTATCGGAAATCTGATCTGCTCTCTCTCTTTAGTCTCATCTGCCAAAAATCCATGTAGCTACATGGCAAAAACACTGACTCCGACTGACTTCTCTTTCGTTACAAGATCCCAGCGAATCCAAGCAACTTGAGCATTCAATTCAGATCACATATGGACAAAGACAATCGCAAAGTAGGAGCAACTCTTTTCTGTGGCCTTCTTATTCCCCATCTACTTACACCAGTATTTATATGACTACTGCATTACATAATAGATACGTAGCACGCTCTCCATCGCTCCATCTCCTCCATTGATGCACCAAAGAGCGCAAGAAATAGTCCGAAAACGTACACACTCCCGGACACGAAACGGCTTGCAAAAAGCCCTTGCAAATCTCTATTTTCTCTATCTCACACATCACACTAACATCCAGCATAACATCAGTCAATGATGAAGCCATAAAAGACATTCTATCTACTACTTCCCGCCTCCTTCCCGCTATCTACATTTGCTCTTTTCGTAGGGACAGTAGCTACTCTATAATGAAAGACGATGTATAACTACTTTCGGTTCAACAATCTCACTCAGCAAAGTCTGGTGTGCATAGGTAAATGTATTACTTACTAGCACATCAGTAAATGTATGCAGAAGAGAATAGAAAATAAAATAAACATAAAGTAGTACATATTTGCATACGTGCTCAATCATTTTCATTCTTTAGACGGCATATGCACATAAATACTGCTTTTTCCAATATTTTAAATTAGATTTTCTTCCATAACTTCAGGCGGAATAAGTAGCCTCGATATCTACATGTAAAATAACGAAATAAAACTCTTCTACATATTTTGTAGCTCGGCGATTTCGACTAGCTGTCTTTTCTTGATAGAATACTCTTTCTTTCCTTCGTGGATTATATATTATTCTTCCTCTAAAATATTCACCAATAAAGATCTACTCGGGAATTTAATGCAAAATATTGATAGATACGTTTACTAGAAAAAATCAGAAATCCAACCCACGGTTGTCGGTGAAATTCTGCTCTATTATTCTGCAAATCTATTTTTATTGATGGATGGCATAGATAGTACTTACTTATATGCAATTAAGGATGCAGAAACTCTCATAAAATACGCATATTTACAGTTAAGCATGCATTTACGGCATTAGGTACTATTTATAAAATGTGTCCAATTGCACTTGCTAGTATTATTTCGTACCCATTGCAATTTTGAACTGTTCTCATCGGTGTACGTTGGCTCCTTGTGAATAATCAGTTAATCTAAAGACTGTGTAAGAATATGGTTAGCAATATTCTTGATGCATTTGATTCATAAATTGTAAATCGTGAAAGAGGAAGAGAAATAGTAAAGCAGGACTAAGGAAAATCAATCAAGGAACTAATTTTCGTACACCTCGGAGGAAAACGAGGGAAAGTAATCTGAAAAATGAAGTGAAATGAATCAGGATGGGAAATGGTATTTGCAGTAGTCACGGATTATGGATTGTTTGTGATATAAATGTACATTATTTATTATTTTGAGAGGTGCATGCATATGTGTCTATGCCCGAAGGTTAGTTGAGTAGGCCGTGCATTATGTATTCTTTTGTGTGAATTGATTTGAGTTTGACAGACGAACACTATTTGTACAAGGGAAGAGTAGGCAGTGGAGGTAATTCAAATTAAGGAGTAGCTTAGTGCATGTAGTGTGCCAACCTCAGATATTAAATAGACGATAGGAGAATGCAGTAACCTGCCCGGCTTCAATATCTATGTAAGCGTAATAAGAACAGGACAGTCTTAGGAAAACAGATTGAAGTCAATCGATCGATGCTGTTTTTGTATCCTGGCAAGATTGCTTCCTTTTGGCGATAGCCAAGTGAACTGGAGTCAAACCATGCCAAGCCAAGAACATGACAAGTCGAGCTAAGCTAAACTATTTTCTCTGTGTTCTCAATACAGATAGCTAGTTATGTATGTACATCCGCGTCTTATACCGCTCTGTATAGTGTTTTCTAAAGCGCAACGGAAATCGAACCAGCTTTCCTTTAGCTTAAGGTGGCTTTAGCTCAGCGACGTCAGTCAGTCATTCTCTCCGTGTAGTTGATGTGCCTTCAGTTCCTTCCCGCCTTCAACTTACCTTTTGCATATAATCATATTTGGCCAGGGCTGACTGACACAGTGTGACTTTCCCCCTGCGAGAGATACGAGCATTATAGGCAGATCTTCCCTAAGTCAGTGCTTACTGCTAAATATATAGGGCGTCTAGGAGGCAGATACAATTGTGTCAGGATATCTGTCCAAGCACAATATCAGACGATAGTCTGGTGTGCAAAGCAGAGAAAGTGGGAAAAGGCTTACCAGAGGGTTAACTCGAGTCAAACGAATTCAAGCGTGCCTCCACACCACTCTTATTTAGTCTAGTCAAATAACTGCATGAACTTTTAAACATCCATATAAATACTACACACAAAGTGTCTATATTTACATACGGAAATATTCAGTCTCCTTCAGCCTGGCCTTGATACATACACACACAATAGATGCAGTAAATGAAGATATGTTGCTCCGCGAAACATCATCTCATCCTCCCGCCCGTATAATATTAGCTCTCTCTCTGTTGATACTTGGGTTGTTGAGGCACAAAACAATGATAGTCGACCTCCTATCTAAAGCAGTACAGCCAGTGCCTAAGCAATGTAGTTTATCTAACCCAGAGCATCTATTACTACTACTTACTTACACTATATGTGTATACTTAGTAGTATACGTATTTATTGTGCAAAATCTAAATGGCTGATGTGAGACAAAGACTTGGGTCTATGGACCATTCAGAGTATGTATATAATTTCCCTGGTCTAGTACATAGGTTGGAACAGTATCTCTTCGAGATAAGCGACGTATAAGTATGCCTATAATAATATAGTCGATATAGAAGTATGCACACACTGTATGGAGAGGCACAATGCAGGGCAGAAAAGAGAAGTGAAGCCAAGTGAAGTCATTTCCCTTTCTTCCAGCAGTTATGCTATGCAATGTGTCTACTCTTATTTGCAGCAGCGAATTCTGTATACGCCTAATCTGACTCTACGTAGTAGTCGAACTGGATTCAGATGCTTTGTTTTTGTCAGATGGTCTATTTGCTGCAATTCCACACTAGGCTATTTTGTCTATAGAGAGAATCACATTGAATTCCGTTCGGCTCACTCACTCACTCAGATCTGGATCTGAATGCAGATCTTTTTGAATAGAAGAGAAAGCAGAGAGAGTGAGGGAGAAAGCAGAGGGAGAAAGCACAGAGTGAGGGAGAAAGCAGAAGTGAGTGAGTGTGCACAATAAAGCGTTAGTAATACTCCCGTCTACCTTTCTCCATTGTTCTATTGTGCCTCTCCGTATACGATTAGTGTATTTATATGTATTCTCTCCATCTGTGGACTCTCTAACGGCCATTACCGCAGACAAACTGACAAAGTCGAGCGACACTCCTACACACACAGAACTATTGCCCTCCATATAGTAACTAGCCGACCAGCACAACAGGACGGACTAAGAAAACCGAAGAGGAAGAGAGCCAAATCGCCTTTGATATTCCAAATCTATACCTATATGATATCAGAGACATAGAAGAGTCAAAGTCAAGTATGTGCAATATAAATTTGCATCATAGTCTGCACTGCTACTACGTACTTATATGTATACAGATATTATGTACTTACACGTTTACACTACACATGCATTCATAACATGTCGCGCCAGTTTTTCTATCTTACTGCCGTTTCGGCTCCCTTCCGATTTTTTCTCCTTAATGCTCATTGCACTTGTGTTAGGGCTGTCCTTTGAGTGTCTCTCTATAGACCAACGACATTGTTATAGCACATAATATCATATAACTCCTCCGACTACTCCGTGTCCACTGCATTGCTTTCCAGTTTTCCCTTAACTGTTTTCATTTACTGTTCTTCTGACTTCATTTCTTCTCTTACACAATACACAACGTAACCCGACGAGGCATCTAATTAATGATCACACAGACAAAATACTACGATTTACAATGAACGACAAAGGTTACTATCATTCTAAATTGCTTTATTGTACACAGTAGGCTTTATTGCTAGCGCAAAAAGGCAAATATTAAAAATCATACACTTTATGACTCATGACAATTACTTATAGAATGAGATGATTATAGTTAGTTACTTATAATAAAGTGGCATATCATAATCATTAATATTGACTGTCTCGAGGTTATTATTACCATTTTATTTTTATCTGCAATAGTTTCTGTTGTAAGCGTCCTTAGCATTTGCATGATGAGATTATAGCCGGCGTTTATTAAAGACTCGGCGCTTAATAGGGACCCGGGGTTTAGTAATTAGGGGATACCGAAAGCAAATTTAGTCCCGACTTCGAGTTTTCGCGCTATATTCCAATTCTGTTGAAACCAAGGATATATCAATTCTAGGTGAGATTCGCCGTTTAGCGAAGCAGGGTAAGTTCTTACCCGGGCGTTTATTACAGAAAGTACATCATGTACCTATATATTTAGTCCGAATTGTAATGTTTGAGGGTTATAGACAATTGAATTCCCCAAGTATTTTTGCGTGGAAAATTTTTAACTAGCATTTAGGAGCTACGCTATAGGACCCAGAGGAAGTTGTGCTAATAGGAATGTAAGACTGGAAATTCAAAGGCGTGACGCAAATGACATGGTCGGCTCATTTCACGTTTTACTCTATTGCAGTGCAAGGGCAGGGCGTAACGAATTTCCTTCGTGAACTTTTTCAACTGTGATTTGAGTAATATAGATTTTCTGTCGCTCGTCGACTTCTATTGCTTTATTCGCATTGAAAGCCAGAGCTGTCGTATCGTTAGTTAGTTATTTTACGTACTTCCATGTCGTTATTTCTTCCCGTGTTATTATGTTTACATACGTCCTGCATACACACAAACATATTGCAACGCATTTACACAACGCATGACATTCATTTACTCTTATTAGTACATCCGTGGAAAAGTGACAAACCATTATTTGCCAGCACTAAGTATTTGATACGCAACATAATTATTTGTTGTACTGAAAATTATATTTCATTGTCTGCTACGTAATCTCCATCAATGGGGAAGCTAATGTGGTTGAGTAAAATAGACTCTTAACTAAATATCCATATAAATTAAAAGGGGTTTATTCTATTGAATCCTGCTGCTTCAAGTAGCCAAGAGTGTTGGAGCAGGACTATACATATCAGTAATACACTTGAAGCATTGCATCTTTTTCCTCCGAATACCATTGCTGTGTTACGATGTTTAGAAGAGTATTTCTCTTTTGGTGTGTTTACTATTACAAATAACTGGAAAGCAGTAGCAATTCCAGAGATTTGCATGCTTGAACTTTACGCTGATGGTGAGGAGTCGTCTTGTGCCGAGTCGGCTCTGATTTCCATGTTGTGAATAAGGACGAAGAAATTAGAGTTCTATTGTTCCCCAAGATTTATGCATTTTACGATGTAACTAGTAACTATGGGTTCAATAGGCAAGGAAAGGAAGTTCATGGACCCAAATATTCATTATGCTATTAGTAAGCAAATGTCCAAACTACCCACCTATACACTCTACACATCTAAACCCAGCTTCAGGGCTTACATTTCCATTTTACTCGCTAAAATTACTACCACTCGTTCTGTAACAAACAATTCAGACCAAACTTACAAATGAATCTTTGCTTTCAATGAAAATAATATTTCCCTGCAATGTCTTTTATTACACGACTACTCCTCCTCGATGCACCGGCAATTGTATTTTTGATGCAAGCGCACCGAATTTCTATTCCAGTAACAATCCCATTCTACAGTCTGTATATATTAAACAATCGACTCCTTAGGTGCGCCTTTAACTTTTCAAAACTACTTTTCCGTTTGTTAGTGCATTCATTCATGCTACTAATAATTTATAGCTAACTATAAATAATAGTTTCTACTTTCCTGATTTACCATTCATTCGCAAGTGTGTGAATACTAAGGAGTTTATGAGTTTCGATGCTAAACAAGTTGGTTTAAAAAAGAATTCGAACTACAGATGATATTTCCATGCTTTGATATTTACTACTGGAAGGGATATTGCCAATCTGTGAATGGGAGTCTGAAAATGTAAATTGAAAGGGGAAACATAAAGGACAAGTAGGAAATGCGCCAGGGAGCTACATGGGCAACAAAAAGGAAATGTAGTATCTAGGAGTCAATTAGCGCACATTATTCCTGAGATAGATGCAATTCACTTCAGATAATATTTCTAATTTATATTTACACATAAAACTCGCCATTGTACTACTGCCAGAGTTCTAAAAACAAAAGTCCAAATTTTGATGACGTAAGAAGTACAGAGTTAACATTTGTACGTAATTGTACAAGAAAAAGTAAGACATTTACAAATAACTTGACAAACCTTTTGTTAAGGCTTGCTAAATTCAGAAATGTTCCGGGGTCACAAAAGGTCATAAGCATTCACCCTTATTTGTCCGCTCTCATTCCATTTAATGGCGTTAACATGAACTATGATTGGACTTTTAATGAAAACTAAATTGTAAAAGCGGAACAATTAAAAAAAGTACTTACATGCCGTATACGATTATAGTAATAGAAAATAAAACACGATGGTACTTAGATAGAATTACATGGCAGTGCACCTGATTGCATTCCATTACACCGGTTAATGTTATTAAAGTGTCCTGACAGTATTACATTACATTTTCCACAGCTTAATTTCGTAGTAGGCGTATATGACTGTTTACGTGTAAGTGTAGCTGTGTGTATTGTTATTACTCTGTTACACTAGAAATGACTTGCAATTAGTTTGCATCTTTTATTTCTCTCGTTATTATTACCTTTAAAAAGTTAGGATTAGAGTTGAACGTACTAATGGCTTGCTCTTGTCGCATTGGTACATATTGAAACGACTTTTAGTTTAGCTATATGAATGGATAAAAGAAATGGTGTTTGGTAGGATATCATACTAATTATATAATATTACAGTCTAATATGACCATGAGTAGCTCTTATAGTATTGAAGTGTGTTGCAACATTTAATGATATGATAAGCAATACGACAACAAAAGCTTTCCTTTTTTGAATGGATTCACTTTTACTAATAACGACGTGTATGTAAGCCGTACAGAAAAGTTTTAAATATAAGTGTTTATTTGCTTGTGTGGCGGTGTGTATGTGTGTGGAGGTTGGAAATGTTGATACCTATTTGTAGGTAGCTTGTCATAGAGCCGCTTTATTATATTTATTTTGCATTGTGTACATTGCTTGATTTTATTTCTTTTGTTAGTTAACTTAGTAACCTAGAGTCTATTATTGTCACTTTGCGCATTTTGCCCCAACCCAAGTGGCATTACCCGCTTCCGTTTATGACAAAAAGGGTATTCTTGTGCGGTGAGTACGCTAAGGAACTCGTCTGAGTTGAATGAGTGGAGTCGCTGTAGCAGAACAAGAATTATCGGTCCCAAATTACATGAATAAGATACTCACGTTCACATTACGTGCTGCAGTCCAAGACCAACTAACTGCAATTGAGATTGTTATACCTCCCTATTGGTAGTAATAGTAGCATAGCAGTAGTAGCAGTAATAGCAGTGTAGTCACTCTTTTGCATAGCATAGCATTAATAGTAAGTAGGAAGGAAAACGTCAAGTGGGTTGGTACGTAACCGGATACATAATTTCTCCTACACACAATAAGCCCTGTGCTTCCATTCCAGCATTTACTCACAACGCACAAAATTTACAAAACTAAATGTCTTCACTGTCAGATCTTTTTGCCTGCTTTTAAGCATCTTATACTAATTCTTCATTGTTTGCAATTTCAGATAAGCTACAGCTATACTGACGCACTTGTTATCACCGTACTCGAAACAAGTCCCGATCACCGGTAAAACTACTAACTTTTTTGAATTCTGACTTAATAATATTGCATCCTATTAGGTGGACACAATAACTATATAGTTATTGCCTTCTGCGTCTGAACAATTTAGCCTACAACAATATTAGACAGCATCATTTGAGTTGCCCCTACATAATGCTCCATTTATCTTATGGTTATAATGTTATACTTTTCTGCAGACAGCATAGCAAAGCTAGATTTGAAATCTCACATTCTTCGCCAGTATCCCTCTTAGGAGATTGTTGCAATTCTAGGCACAATACCGACTGATGAAAATCTTTGAAGTGAAAATGTTATGATGTCCGTCGATCTTTTTGGCACGCATCGGTGCGAATTGATTCGATTTCTATGGAATTCTTTTTGGTCCCAAGTCTATACCAATTACAAGCTTAGCAGCCTTCTGTCTATTGGGATCAGCTAGTACATGTACTCCTACTGAAACCCAGTTGTGTGTGTAAGTAGGTATGCAGTTTGAGCGAGTATAGTTAATATTTAGTGTATACTGCCAGGATTTGCTACTCTAGGTCCTCAACACACTTTAGCGCAGAGGAAATGATTAGGGGTTAGCGGAAACAACAGCTCGTTTGTCATTCTTCATTCGTTTCTTTCTTTTCTTCATATTATGGTGAAAGATCACATTCCTTATGTCGCTCCTTTCATTTCTGCACATACATGCACAAATCGATATTCAGAAAAATTGCATATCATCTAGATGCTACTGCTAGATTGTGTGAATGTGCACTTCCTGTGATTATTTCAGTCCCTTATGCATTTTACAAATGTGTTTTGTGAAGATTCTATCTTGCTACACTATTGCTGTTACTTCAATCATTTCAAAACAATATATACTTACTAAATTGTTACACTCACGATTTGTGTATACTCTTTCCTTACATCAACCATAAACCGATTGCAGAAAATTGCATGCACATAATTTTTCAGCAACTATTTTTCAGGATTCCTTCGATAGCCAAATTTATTTATCTCATGATTTGATAATAAATAATATGATAGTATCCTTGTACCCTGATGACATAACAAAGATACGAAGAACTGTTTGCAATTCAAAATCAGCCTCAGTAAAAAATATTGACGAGTTAACTGAAGAGAAGCTATAGAGATATGACAGTATAATGGCGTTTGGGGTATCGAGCAGATGTAAATAGTTGGAGTATACAGCCATGGCGTTGCATGGCATTCTCTTTAGTGTGCACGTGTACAAGGATCATTTGCCTAATGCTCTCTTTAGAAAACTCGAAACATTTACGACCCATTTCCAGCTGATAGTTGTGCATATCATCATAAAGTAAATGAATAAATACATAAATTCAGCCACCTTGACTCTTGCTTCCTTTGTATTAGACAACAACATTTACTGGAACTTTGTAGAAAAGTTGATACATACGCATAGACTATGAAGAACGGGAGTGTGAAATGCTCAAGCATTACGCAAAAAATAATTAGTGAGCTCCTAGTTCGCTTACGATTTCTTATTGCCAGGAATCATGAAATAATATGAATTGTGTTACCTTTAATACCGAATGCCGTTTCAAATGAGTCCAGATGATATTCCAATCAGTTCAGGATACAAAGAATGATATTTATTAATCACACAAGAATACTCCGAATTGTAATGAAATGTGAACTTAAGAATGACTGATAAATAATATGTAAGCACAACAAATAGATTTAGTCCAGACCCCGTTCCATCCGCAACTTATTACAACTCACAGATGACTAAATGCTGCGACAGTCCTGTCGAAGTAAAACAGGGAAAGTTAGGCTTTATTCAGTGGAGATATTAAGAGCAATCCTGTACTCCCCTTTTAGTGGACTCTTCCAAATTCAAATCGTATGAGTGAGGAGGCGCGAGAAAATCTTGCTCATCATTCGTGCCTTAGAGATCTTTTGCTATTGGTGCCTTAGAGATCTCCTGTGATTCGTGCTTGGCCGTTGTCTTGTGGTTTACGTGCAAGAAATCAGGTTATCCGCTTAATCCCTAGCGAAGCGAACCACAGCGCAAAGATTTAATATTTTTTGGCTGCAACTCCGCGCGTTCTTGCTTCTAACGTCTTTCCGTCAGAGAAAAAAGATCCGTTAGGTGTCGTAGCTGTGTATAGAGACAAGGAGAAATCTTAACAAAGTTTGTATGTATGCCTTCTCACCTATTAGAAATCTTGCTATCCAATCTCTCCACCTTTTCACGCCTCCTCACCTATCAGCAATCTCGCCATCCAATCTCTCCGCCTTCCAGCAAACACGTGTTGGTACGTATTAAAGATTGCATTGCGCCTTCGCTATATAAAAGTTTTGAAAACAAACGCTAGATGTCTAATCTCTGGTCTCATGTGGATAAGGTGGCCGGGTGACGGTGACAGGGTGGTAGTCGGTGGTAGTGACTCAGATGAGGAGTGGCATTCCTCACAAGACTTTTGTATTAGTTGAGTGGGACATTCTCGTGTAATGACATGCTTGATGTTTATGTGAAAACTGAATGGAGTAATCGAATGTGAGGATAGGATCCTCAGCGAATCTATAATCGTAATGCGTAGTAAGTAGTTAGGTACGTTGTCTTCTTTGCTTACTTTGTGTGTAAACTTTTCATGCATGTGTATTTGCTGGAAGTTGCATACTTTTGGTAAACTAGTTACACGCTACTACATATAATATGCAGTTGGTATGGAACTTGAAGTATTTATAGGTAGCCGCAGAGTAGAGAAAAGTGTACAGTGTACATTGTTGAAATAGTATGCATTTAAAGTAGACTAGGTACTTATAATAATAAGTTATAGCTTAACTTGACTAACAAGAGAAGCGATGGCAAGCATCATCGTACAAATAACAAGAGCGGGGCATATCTTGGGAGTTCAACATGTTAAAATGCTATTCCCTCCCGTGGCAGAGTATGTAGTCGCAGCTTAGTTATATGGGACATGCATAGTATGTAGTAATTGTTTATGCTTTTGCTGCAGTATTTTCTCCAAGATAACTAAGAACTGCTTAGTTGAAAAATTACTCTATAAACGTCAGATTATTTTGTGAAATACAACATGAGTGGTTGTGAAGCTAATGCGACAAATTTCCACTTTGTCACAATGTTCCCTTCCAGTAATTAAGTTCCTAGCACGTCACCGTTGCTCTTTAAATGGTACGTGCCTTACGTAACCCTATAAACAAAACTTTCTTCTATCCTATGCATATTTAATTTCTCAGCAGCTTTGTGAATTCTCGTCATCTATTGGAAAGTCTATTGAAAAATGGACAATTATCTTTTTTTTAACTAGGTACCAAATTTCCTAATTTAAAGTTTTCCCTTCGGTAAAGGCTGAATTACACTATATGGATGCCACTTTGTGTATCCTTATTTTACCTATGATGAATATGAATGTATATAAGCATAGCAAAAAATAAAAACGCGCATCTCTAAAAGCTGAATTTGTCTTCTTCTTGCAATAAATGTTGCTGCCTGATTATGCGATAGTAGTATGCTTATCCAGTAGAAGAGCAACTCATTGGATGAGTTAAAATGCTACAGAAAAAAAGTAAATTTGTTTTGAGCTTCAGTTTGCCATGTAATATGATGTAATACAATATATCATTATTAATTTTATAAAAATATTAATTTAATAAGCGCTGTAAATGGCAAGTTGACCAATATTATGTAACGTAATTATATTCAGAAAAGAGATTAAATATTTATGCCTAAGTATTTCGTCTTTTTATGATATTGAGTGTAATGTAGATTATCTTGAGGAGCTTAAGTCTAAGTTGCCGGCTACTATCCTCTAAAGAGAGTTTACTCCTCTTCAAAATTCCCATAAGCATTAACATAACTGACTAGGGTTGTTAGTTTCTTTTTAGTTGGCACAATCTTGGGCAACAGTTCCGTTCCAGTGTATAGCTAATAAGAAAGTTCTCACAGGAAAAGTGCATTATAAGCCTCCACCTACTTACCTACTGTTTACTGTATAGTAAATACGTAGTGGCATTTGGGCAGCTTACTCGTCTTACTTTTGCCTCAGAGAAGTAGCTTGGGGAGACTATGCCAAATTTGTTTTAACAAGACCTCGTCCAATTACTGATTGCATTTATTACAGCGATAACGGGCATGAGATTCCGTGCTGAAGAAATTTAGCGTTTTCTCTGGAGAAAACGTTGTGATGAAATGAAAATGAAATCCTTTCATATCTATTATTACAAACAATTTAATCATAACTGGCTACAATTTCTGCCATACTGACTTGTGTAAATAAATAGCAATCGCAGTGCACGACTATCTTGATATTTCTTTATGTTTTCAAAACTGCCTACGATCGTAAGCAAAAGCATAACAGTATAGTTTTAGGAAACTCTGGCAGATTTTAAACTTAAATTTGCAAAGGAGCAGACCAATCTTTTTGGTAAATAACACAGCAAAATGGATTGCATACTCACCAGTTAACTTGGCCAATACAAATAACGCTAAAAATATATGTGGGAACTGAAACATTGTAGAAAATGCTATTTATATTATACTGGCTAAGGGTTATAGCTTCATATATGTGTCAGAATTACACACACATTTCCGTACCAAGTAGGCATATTATAATTTATAATAGAGTTAGTGTAAATAAAATGACGTAGTAAAGAAAGGGACGTAAATTACGTCCTGCTACATTAGGATTAGGTAGCCACTGATTTGATATTGTTCTAGTCCCCAAAGTATTCTATTAAGTAGGGTTTCATGCTACATGGCATTTTCCCTGCCTCACGTCAAAAATAGAATTTGTGCTGGAAAACACACAGAGAGAAAAATATTTTTAGGTTAATGAGACGTATCATATCAGTTTATCGTAAAATTAAGAGAATTACAGTTAATACATATTTTCTTCCTTATGTGCTAAAGAGAGGGTTTTCTGGTGAAGGACATGAAGTGGAGTGGTTAATGTATTAATAATACAATGGAGAAGGGAAGTACAACAAAGTTGGAGTATATTGCTAACTAACAATAAGCTAAAAGTCAAACAAAACACGCCCGGGTCATAAACTACCTGTAAATATTTATTGTGTTTTCTTGCTCCACATTAGTGCATTGCTTTTACTTACTCTGTGCAATGCACAACTCCGCAACTACACTACCCGCAGCCTTAACAATGTCTTTTGCTTTCGTGTCGTGGTCCTGTCTCACTGTCCTCCATAGTTAATGCTTCTAACTCCTGAAAATACTACCTCATACATTTAACTATATAGTTTGCACTTACGATCCCACACTTTGTAGTAGGTACATTTAATATAATAGTGTACCTATGTACTTATCACGTTCAGACTTGAGACTACTGTGTGTGAAGTCCGTCGTTACCATTGTAAGACCACGTTTTGTTGTTCCATTTATTCTTTTGTGTGCAGAATGCTCAATAGTCAATGGCAAGCACGTAGGTAGGTTTTGTTGTAAGTAAATATGTAAATGTAAGTACAGAATAAACTATATATTATGTAATGTGAGTATGCATTCGTTGACTTTGTTTTGACTCGCTTGCCTATTGATATTTCAATATGCCAAAGAACGAACACTATCATGAATTGTAATAAATACATATACTATTACATTTGAAATTAGAACTACCTACCACTATACTATACCAATAATATGTCATCTAGGAACATGTTTAATGCAATCGTATAGTTAGTTAGCCCTTCCGTAGTTTAATGAACAGAGTTCATGGGACATTATTGAATCAAATTGCTAGCACTGGGCATAAATATTGCAGCAGTACAGAGAGCGTAGGGCGTCGTGTGTAATGCCAGTCACTACTACAATATACTATTATGAAGGTATGTGCTGCCATTTAGAGTACAGTGCCCAGCGGTATGCAGATCTCTATTACTTGTGCCATAATATCATAATGAGTCTTTCCTTTTCTGCTATTATTACTTAGGCTTGGCATTTGCCTTTACTTTTACAGCTTGTGATATTGTCTCTGTTATTGAATCCAAGTCGTGAGCAAGTGACGGACCAAACACACAATGCAATGCAAGACTCGTTCAAGTTACCGAATCGCATTACTGTGACATTATAACATACATTAGGTTGGTTTGCATTTGGCTCTTTGATCGCATGCGAGCCAACACTTACACAACAAACTCTATTCTTATCAGTTTATAATGACAGGGACGCATGCAACGGATTTGCATAGAGAGAACCCAGAGAAATACTGCCAATGTACATACGATCATCATTTCATTCTCCAAATCCGTCTACCTTTCCATGCGAATAAATATTTCTGAATTCCAACCGGAGGAGGACGTCTGTTCTCTGCGTGTATCCAACCTAATTAAACACTACTACTGCCAAAATAATATCAACTCAAATTCTAAGAATTTAAGAGAGCCAACTTGTACTCCATTGTCTATTAAAACTTGTAAATACTGCTATTAGGCAAAGAGGCTTCGTTTACTCCCATTAATAACATTCTAGACATGACCATTATTGTACATTAAAAATAAATGTCCCCGGTCTTAAAAATTGTCAAACAGCTCAATTACATTCTGTGGGACAGGCATAGTATGTATTAATGGAATTGTCCAACAATAATGAAACCACACTTTTGATCAAAATCTTATTTAAATCCATAAAAATGTTAACTAGAAAATGTTAGCCATAACTATATTTCTTTACTCCGCAAACAATGTCTTCAATCTACCCAGATATAAATGATTTTTAATGGTTTTCCTTATTAATTTTTATACAATATGACTAATACTGTCATATTTGTAATGTTAGGCAGTTTAAGTTATGAAAAGCGAAAAGTTGACAACTACAAATGAGGCTTATTTCGATTGAAACTGCACAGTAGAAGAGATAGTGGGTTTAGCAAATGCTTATGTAGATGAAGGAGTGGGTATTTTATTATTACTTGTACAAAGCTTATGCATGATTCGGTGATGCCAAACCCAAAATGAGTTATTAAGCTACTCATTTTCTCAACTCCATTAGTTTAACAGATTTGAATTACACGCACCAGCATACCTAATGAAATAAAATAATTTTCCCTGACAACTAATAAGCATTTTGTGCATGAATAGACACAATGATGAATATTTGCTAATATGTGGGAGAATGCAAGCTGTGTTGTGTTGTGGATATTGTTTGTGTCTACGATAAGTAAATGTGCTCGGTGGGAAGTTTGAAGGAATGATTAATAGACAAAATCCAGAAAACTAATATGGAGCTAATCTGAGAAAAATCCTTACATGAAACTGCGCATGGAAGTTGTCTTTTATAATTTAAGAGAGAATTGCAAATAGACTGGCAATATAATCATATGCACATTACAATGAAAATGTGGGTCGGGTCTGAGTCCTAGGTGTTTAATATTCTTTCTAGCTCATTAATATTAACTTATTGTTACCCCTGTTCCGACACACATACTACCTAGAAGACATGTTCAGGATAATATCATACCATTATATTTTCCTAAGAAACTTCCATGCATTGTGGTGGCATATGTTCCATTTATTTGCAAACAATAAATTATGAGAAACGCAAACACAACAGCAAAGCAAGTCGACTTGTACATGATAAGAAATATATTTCACGAGTGGAAATAATGGAAGGTGTCTCTGTGTAGTAGTAAAATGCAGTGTCGAGTATTTTTATCTATGTAAATGTATTTTTCTTTGTTGTGCACCGACACAGTTGCTCGACATCATGATGCAAAAAACTGATAGTCATAAAGTCACGACTAAATAACATGAAATAACTTATTTATGCAGGCAGGTTAAGTATAGAGTCTGCAATTGGTATCAGGAATAAAGGTAGTGCACATCATTTTGAGTCTGAGAACGGTTCCTGGGTAGAAAAACGCAATAACCTACCTGCTATATAATACGAGTGCAGGAGGGAGGTTGAATAAAAATTGGAAAGCACTACTTCCAAGGTTTAAGTGATCGGTAAAGTTTCAGTTTTGCTCCATTTTATAATGTATTTTAGTTAAGGTAGATACTAAATAGTGCATGTATGTATGTAGTCTACATATGGCATGGAAGTCTGGGAGTAGATTTGCCGTAAAAAGAGAAAGCAAGTAACGACACACTAATATATCAGGGCTGCATGCATCTTGAATACAAACACTGCATTAAAGTCATCAGATAGTTGAGTAGAGCAAGTCGGACTATTGATATTACCTAAATAATAATATATTAAACCTTCCTCCCCGCAAACCCTTTTACACTAACTAAGTATTAGTTTTATTTCTTTGGGGTAATCTTACTAATGTAAGTAATAGCTTCCCCTTTTCACTGTGGGCTAGTGTGGAATTGAGTGAGTCGACAAGACGAGTTCGTAGATTCCAAATGAATTTAAATAGGCAAGTCTTGTCCTGAGCAGACTACGTATGTTTGTAGTTAAATAGGACGTGTAAGTACAAATGCATGTCTATGAGTTCCGCCGGGCTAATAGCATCCACGTAGGTAGCATCTCGTCCTTGTGTAGATATTTCTTCAGCCAAGGTGCTTTCACAAGCTGTAAATCGATTATGGAAACGAAATTGACCTATTTTGCTTTCACTCTAAAAGAAGAATATCGGTAGGCACGATAGGCACTCACTCAGTTTTAAGCTTGTGTTTTTGATACAAAAGTCTCATACACTAATATCAATAGGCACTCTGCCTATGTAGAGAGTAGAGAGGCAAGCATAGAGTAACCAGTACTAGTCACCACGATCCTCCTCCACTCCACACATAACTAACCTGAGCCCAAGAATTTTTCTTCTCTGTTTTCTGCTTTCATGAATCCTTTTCTAGAATTGATCTTTTTGCATTAAACTTTCCACCAAAGTAGAATCTCATTAGCTCCATTCTATCAGAAACTATCCAAACAAGATGTGTGCAAACTGGATACTCCATTTCTCAGTCCCTAATTTTCTTTTCGATCCCGAACCATCATCAACTGTGTAAAATAATATCCCAAAGGAACACAACACTCACAAATTTGTCCTCATGCTGACTAAATAGTATACCAAGAGCATTTGATATATTTTTCTAAAGATTTACTCCTAAAATAAATTTCATTGATTCATTTCACTCTTTCGGATTATTAGAGAACAGTTTACTAAATCAAAACAGCATTTGTTGGGGTTTGAAAAATTGTTGTCTAAAAATGTCGATATTTCAATATTATTTTGTATTTGAAAATTATTTTGATCTGTTACAGGCAACTCTTAATTTAGCAAAAGATTTTATACAAATATTTTAAGTCAGAAAGACTTGACTACCCAAAGATTTAAAATTAAAAACCGATATCCCTTGCCCTACCAAAATAGCCAAGAAATTATTTTAAAATAGGATATTTTTAGTTTGTGTTGGCTCAAATAGCAACAATAGTTGTGAGTGGGTTCTCAAAGTGATGAAAAAGAAAGTATTTTGATTTTTACCGTATAGATACCAGTACTATATACTTAGTATGCATTGAAAATACCTTGATGCCTGCAAAATAATTGCGTTGTTTCTAGAACAATAGCTAAGTTATATTAATCAAAATATTTGTTCAGAACCTCAATAGAAGAATGTCACGTTTCCAACTAGAAAAATATCTAAGCGCATAATATAGGGTGATAAAGAGATAAGGCACGCAGAAATAATATTCCCTATATTATGACATAATACTTGTGTGTTGAGTACACAGTGCATTCTACTAAGCCAGATTATTTAGGTACGCAATAATTTCCGCGATATATTAACATTCATAGCGTCGGTATCCTATTTTTAAAATGTAAATCTGAGTACCTATGCATCTGTGATAAAATTGATATACAAAAAAGGTAATAGTGGAGAGAAAGCATATCCTTAGGAGATGTTCGGAGGATGTCGATATCATAGTGCGGTTATTTAATGAAAGATAGTTCAGTGACTCTGTCTGCGGTTTAGAATTTGATCCTTGGGAGTAGTAAGGTAAATACGTAATGATTCTTGAGTCATAAAATGAGGAAGAACTTGAGTCGGTAGGTAGATTTTGTAGATATGTATTTTAACTGTGATAAAACCCCATTTGTGGGTAACCTACATACATAATATAATAAATGCATATTATAGGTTTTACAAGAAATTCAGATATAGTTCATCAATCTGTTTTATTTATTTGTGGAGGTAGCAAGGGATGGGAAATATACCGTTTATAATACTTTAAACACGCAATGACATGCACAATATACAGTCACTATGTCACAATGCTACATGTTTATGCTGCAGGTTTTAGGAAGAGTGTGACGTTCCTGTTTTTATTTTAAATCTCATTTATAAAAATCTCATATTCAAGTCAAAATATTAGTTTCGTTGCGAATCCTTTTCCCCCAAGAGCGTTCACGTGGAAAACAAAGAAGGGCATCAATCAAAATTACATTAGACTGCATTATTGCTCAGTCCGGCAGTGTTAGTTTACTCGACTACATACAGTAGGTACAAAGATAGTACATGCACCACACCAATACAAGTATAAGTATTATTGGAGGACTTGAGACAACAAACAATAAGTAGCTATAGTGTGGTCTGGCTACGCTACCTGATGTGATGTGATCAAAGGTAGAATATAAATGGCTGCAACTAGTTTCCTCGGAACATTTATCCTGATCAGTATTCCTCAAGAGTGCCCTCGAAAATAAGTAAGAGTGAGTGTGGGTGTAGTCCACAGCGTCTTCTCCGTATATCCATACATCATACAATAAGCTCCTTCAGCATCAACTCCTCTTTTTCAAAAAGCTTACTCCTCGTACTTCGTTTTCTTTAGTTGACTCGACTTTATTCTCCACCAACAATAAAGGCCTGTCTGTCTACCTCCAACATGCCTACCCGGTGCGACTACAGCTACAATGCCTAGAGATGAGTGCAGGTTAGACTCCGGTGCTAGTAGGAGATAGCCGAATCTTCTCTAAATGACTCTCATCTCACCCTTTCTCCGAAGAAAGCATTCTCCGCTGACTTCTCTTGTTGCTTCCAACTATCTCTAAATATCTTTTACACGGAGATAGCTACTGCCTCCATCCACCAAATACAAATAACTTTTCTGTCATCATCTGACAACTCATATCTGAGGGAACATCCATAAATGCGGTTTTCCATGGAAATCACACCCTACATGCATAAGGAGGCTGAGAAGAGGTCAAAAATACAGGGGGAAGTTGTCCAAAAAGGACCCAAATCGCAGACGTCATTTATGCATGTTCCCTTACAATTCAATATAGAAATAACAATAAACAGCTACAATGGTGTATAAAGAACAGGGTGGGTACTAATTTACAATGGAATTTCACTCACTTTCACAACTAGGTAAATACAGCAACAATTCACTTATTTACTCCTACAGAGTACAAACATAGCAACATAGAACTCAAACATAATGTTACAATAGTATACAGTATACACGTCAGTATTATGCTGCAATTAATACTGTTGTTGACTTATAAATTCAGCTCTACTTCAAGTTACTTTTTCAGCAAAGGGTTATTGTGACTAGTGTCAATTTATTTAAATTCACTTTAATTTAAATTGTTATTATCTATGGCTTTTGAGAATTTCAGAAACATGACAACCTTATCATATCAGATAAAATTCAAGAAAATGATGCATCTAGGTAGATTGCTACAAAACGGAGTTGAGGGAAAAGCAAATAAGTAGATGGGAAAAAAGGAAATTAATGTCATCGAACAAAATATTTTGAGAACTTATTTCTGTATCTCCTGTTCATAAAGCATCATTGCGAGATACATAGGCAATGCATTTCATGATCTTGCTTAAATAATATTAACCCCTCCCTTGAAAAGAATATTGAATTAAAAAAATAAGAGTGACTAAAATCTCAAAGTTACCAAAATTATTAACGTTAAAAACATTGCCATTTACTAAAAGTTATACGGCTATAGGCTACGATTAAGAATTAGTTGTTTGCAATTTTTGTATGATCAAATTTCTTTAAGAAATTTCTTATCTTTTTTGAAAAAAATAATATATAAATTAAGACGTGCCAAAAGCACCTGATATTCCGATGCTCTAGCAAAAAATACGTGCGATGATTATCTCGAATCTGCTTTCTCTCGAAATCCTTTCTTTAGATGCATGAGACCATTTTGCAAAAGACTGCTCAATAATTCTGAATTTAGTCCGACGTTAATTTAATTGTTTTGTTTTTGTGGAAAGTGCTAGTAAATAACTGTGATGTCGTACTTATAGTGATTGGAAGAGGAGACATGTAAACAAAAGTGATGTAAAGAATATAAATGCCACACTTGCTGTTGCAGTTATCGACAAATAGTTGTCAACTGCTGACACGAAATGTGATTTGAATGCTATCGTCTACATATGTACAGTTACTATTTAGTGTTTGTATCTACGACCTTCCCGAATGGTTCTCTTAAGTACCACTAAATGAGTTAAAACGAGTGTTAGTGGCACTTAGCTCTCCGTCCCAGGGCCCATCCTGTCAAATTATCACTCGACTCAATACAAATTCTGTCGTTTATGTTGGACGACAGTTATACATTCTTTCCACCGTATTTTCCTCAATCCTTCCAAAGTTGATTTACACTAAAGAAGTTTATAAAGTTGACAATTATTTTGAGATATCTTTGCCGCTTTTATAAACATTAGTTCAATTGCAATAATAACACAGATTGTGGAATAAATAAATGTCCTTAATGTATTGGGTACAATATAATTTTGTAAAAAGTAAAGGTTTATACCCCAAGACAATGTTTTAGGTATTCGTGTACTTTTGTAAAAGTTTAATTTTGCCATGCGTATCCATGAAGAGCTGACACACTCAGGGGAATTATTGCTCAAAATACGGCACACATCTAGAATACATAAAAACTCGTAGTATTTTTAAAACTATCAAGTAATATTGTCCTCTTGCTGCAGTGTAGTAGCATCGTTTAAACTTATTGCACTGTATTTTACGGAGTTATTTTATTACAGTTGTATTGCATTTGTTCAAGTGCCACGAAGCAAGAAACCTCATCGGAAAAAAGTGATAACGAGAAGCAACGTCAAGACTTCTTTACTCTTATCGCAGCTATTGCAACGATAGCTCATATCGCAGTAAGCCTACTCAATCTTAAAGAACACTTAAGATATGTATAGTTAGAGAAGAAAATGGGAAAACTATCCACTTCAATATTTTCTCCAGTTTCTCTCTTGCTTTTTAGTCACTTAAACATTGAGTCGTGGGAATCTTTCTAAAAAATCATTACAGTGGTGTCTGATAAGCATTGTTAAGGAAGAGTGGTATTAGTAAACAAGAATTAATAGTTTAGCCTTAACGGTGTAATATCGTCCCATTTAATTGTTCAATGCAGCATGCAATACGAACACCAACATATAAAAGTATAAGCATTTTTGTTCTACAGACATGCATATACAATTAGATAGTAAGTACCACTTGTATAATAATTAGAACTATTTATCTAAGTATAGTCCCGAATAAAAATCTGCCTTTCACACGTCTTATTGACGGGATGGTTGTGCGAAAGCACTTGTGTTTCTGCCAAATTAGAAATGAAGGACGTACTCTTGTGGTTATGTGTGTGTGATAGAGTTGTAATACACAGTGATAGAGAAGCAGTAGGCAAATAATGAAATCGAAGCATGCATTTTGACTTTGAGAGACTCTAGTTTTACTACCAGCCATTCATCCAATTGTATTTAGAGCATTTATATGATTTACTGCGTGTTACTCAAACTATACCCAAGTACCCTCCGGGTTATTCCATAGAGCATTTAACAAGGTAAATGGGCACTTCAATTCAAACTATACTGTAATCTGTGGTTTTAAGTGCACTGAAGTACTTTCACTAGTATGAATATACAGATATTATGTAATTGTTACGCACGAAGAGACTACATACACAATATACACACAAAACTGCTTTTCAAGTGATTTACAGCAAAGATATGAATGTGCAATGCAGCACTTTCTCAATTCAATTCGTTGGAATTACCAACGGGGTGTTTGTCACGATGTGTTATTCTCTGTTACACATGTTGGACCGTTTTGTGGGAATGTACTAGTGACTACCAGTTCATAATAAAATACGACTTCTAATAAAATACAGAGTCTCTCAAAGGTTTTGTTTGCTCATCAACTTTCATTGAAAACACTGTATATAAATAGCTTGTATTGATTTCTTCATTTGCACTTTCAGGACTATATTCTTTTAAAAGGAATAATGCACTTGGCTCTACGTTGATAGGTATAATTTTAGTAGTAAAACACAATATGGTAGTGCATATTTTTCTGTAAAAATGAAAACTCCTAATATAAGTACTAACATTCCCAATATTATAACTTAAATTAAAGGAATTAAACGATGTACCATATGAAGTGTTATGCTGAGGTACTTATTTATTCACAATAGCTTCTATAGATGCATATCACGCAAACATTTGGTTTAGACTTTACTATGCTATGCACCTCTCATAAAACCCTTGGAATGATCTGAAGTGAACTTAGCAATTAAGTATATCATGTGCACCAATTTCGTTTACAAGGACATTGGTCTAGTATTTTGTTAGTTTCCTACTCAAGAAGATGGTAGTTATGGTCCCTTTGGCCAATGTGCTACAATATTTTACAGCAGACCAATAAGAGGAGAGAAAAGGACAGAGTTCTTAAAAAGGGGCATAAAATTTAAGCGCTTTCATTAATTATGCCTTGACAACTAGGAACGTGCTTATCATCAAGGTATATATTACATAGGTACCTACTTGTATAGTGATAGTTCCGACAGATAGTAAATAGTGTCTGCCTTCAAATCTAATTACTGAAATGCATTTTCTCAAAATAGGCTGTAGTAATTCCTTTTGAAATTATGCTTGCAATTTCATTATAGGACGCCAGGACATTAGCAAGTACATATATAGACTGTCATCACAACTAAATGTAACTTGTGTAGAGGTGTCACCATAAGTAGAGCAACTTATTTCACAGTGCTGTGTCCAGTTGAATTTTACAAGTATCAGCGTTTCGCTAACAACATTTGGAAATAGCCTGTGGCATCCCTTAAGTAGATTCTGTCGTGTGCAGTATAACTTTGTAGTAGCTAGGTATTTACAAATTGTGAGTGTGACTCAACTATTAAATTTGCATTGTACTCCTCGTATAAATAACCGTCGAGTAGAGTTTAATGGAGTTTAAATATAAAACGGGTCCTTCACCCTACAAGTGTGCTCGAGAAATATACGGAGATTGTGCTCGGAGGCAAGAAAAATACAGGACTACTACTATGGCACGATTAGTGACAAATAAATCAATGCAAATTTGATGAATGAAGATTAATTAATTTCATTAGAGTCAACTCAGGAATGAATCAAAGTCATAGAGAAATCCTTGCACACTTATCTTTGGTAGGTTATTATGGAGCATGCAGACTAGAAGAGGCAGTCTAATATTAAACGTGGATGTTGCAAATCCGGGAGAGAAACGAGTGGAAATGGAAACAGAAGTGTCTTCCCAACCGACTGTGTGCTTTTCTGAATCTTGAGAAATATAAAATATTCCTCTTCTCGCCGTTTCTCATCTTTCCTCGGAATGAATTTGATTTTATTACCCTTGATAAGTAGCATTGAGAGAAAGAGATTTCGGGAGGCTGCAGTTCTTTACTCTGCACACATGCCGTGTACCATTTGCACTTTGCACAGCGAAATCATATTTACACTGTACAGTCTACATGTCTCTCTGGTTCCCTGAACTACAAATACTACTGCGATTATGCTACTGCTCCCTATGTCTGTAGAGTACTCTTTTAGTCCGCCGCATTTTAGTCTTCTATGTGTTGATGCACACATAGAAGACAATCGAACATATTTTTTAGTAGTTAGTCCACACGTAATAATGAGTTGAAACTATTACGATTAGCTATAAAGAATTTATAAGGGAACTAAAGCCAAGCTCTTTCGTTTGCATGCAAATGAACATTAATAATTGCTTTATAATGTGATCAACAATGGAGTTGGACATTTTTATTAGAAAACATATTTCAGAAGTCTTGTGCTCTCATCGTTACTAGAGCTTTTGTGTAGGGCTGGTTGTATGGGTATTTATATGTAGATCCGCTGTGCGTACATTAGAAACGTCTAAATTAATTATCTGGCGATGCTCCTAGGCATATCCAATTGAAGCTCTCCTCCTTATCTATCTGTCTCTGTCCGTACCATAATATTACTCACTGTAAACAGAGAAGGGCTTATGGGCCATAGTGCACGAGCTAGTAAAGAAAAGATGAGTCAAACAAACCTAGGCACATTTTACATTAGATAGGAAATCCCACACTAACTAACAACTATGCCATTTTCATAGCTTTGCATGGCCTGATTCTGCTAACAATGGCAAGAAGTACAAGACAGAGAGTACAGTTCTTCTGTATAATAGCATGCTCTGTGTCTTCCTCCAACTCTCCTCCGATTCTGCACAAAAGAAAGAAATTTCAATTTAAAATAATATGTGTGCCATTTCCTAGTAGATAGTTGCACCATCTCTCACTGTGAGTGAGTGAATCTTGCTCCGACTACTCTGCACACATTATATCCAGACACATTATATGCACATTTTATACAGACACATTTTATACACATTTTATACAGACAGATAATAGTCACAGTTTCATATAATATGCAGCAACCGATGAGATGTGGAGACATATTATTCATTCTTTCTCCATTTATTGTTAGAGAGACACGCGAAGAAAGCAAATATGTCTTTCTCCATGTAGATACGTAAATGGAGCACGTTCACACGTAGCAAAATTTTTTATTTCTGTTTGTACAGTGTTACTCTACTCAACTACGACTTAACGATATAGAAATCTAATAGCTATTTATTCTGCTCCTACATAAATTTATATTTGTATAATATTTGCGTAAATAATGAATATATCTATGTAAAAGCTTTTATCTGTCCTATCCACCAACACACATTTACATTTAAATTATATAATTATTTAGCATGGTTATTGATAGATATCTTACATTGATTCATTCTGGAACTCATAATAGAAATTTATTCTAAATGCATCTATTAAGATGTACTTTTAAAACTAGTAATGCACACTGCCTTTTTAGAGGGGAAGATTTATGACATCACCGAGACAATTAAGGACGAAACATTTGATTGTCATTCAATTCCGATTGGAATGTTTTCCATTGAGTAGTAGCTATTAGTTATAGTGACAATAACTGTATGTGTTGTTACGTTGAAAAAAGTGTTGAATATTAGAAGAGAGAAAACTGTCCTTCATTTCAAGCATAAGTAAGTGTTTTACCTACTTGATAATTACCCTGTGCTAAGAATGAATGATCAAGTTAAATGTATTGGTGGGATCTCTGACTCATGTAATTCGGTTCTCCTCAAACTCACCTTTAATAAAATAACTAACTAAGAATCCTCTCTCAAAGCGAGTATATTTATCCTTTACTGCATACTAGCATAGTCTAGTTTCATATAAATCCCCGTGCATAACAGTGTCGAGCAAATAGGCACTTTTACTAATCAGCAGCATTAAGCTCTTCAGTGTAAGGAACCCTAGCATAGCATCATATTAAAGGTGAAGAAATTCCGTTGGGCATGGATGCACTTATTTGTTTGTGTTTGCAATGATATTTAGCACAAAAATGTTTATTTAGCAGTTGAAAAAAAGGATTCCATAATGTGACAGGATTCAAATCGGTAGGGTGGAAAGAGCGACAGAAATACGAAGTGCATCCACATGCAAGCGTCGCTGAGCTTCAGTTGAGCTCACTAAGTTGTCTTTTTTGGTTATCTCTGCAAAATGGCTTTGCTATCTTATTTTCTACTCATTCCTTTTGCTATTGTTCATGATGTCTAATTTATTAGAATATGGAAACTCTATAAGTTTTTCTCGCGCTCAAGCCTCTTTTCTTTGCTGGCTTAACTTGTCCTAATTTTGAGAAAGAGAGGATGAACGTTGGGAAGAGACTTGAGAAGCTGAAGCCAGACTGTTCTAGAGCAAACTAACCGGCACACACTACATACAAATAGAGAAAAAAGTTTCAGTTCAGTTCAGTTGGAGCTGGATCAAAATCTATGGCAGAGCTAGTGCCACCAGAATACTAACCTATTACACGAGAGAAAGGAAACCAACCGTGCAACCAGACCATTTCTCTTATTTACGTATGTTTGTGTGCACGACTCTATACCCGGCCACCTAGTACTTACTTTTATACTTATATTAACTGGTGCGTGCTCTACAAATATCTGCATACAATCTTTTCCTTTCACCCTCTCTAAAATATCAGTTTTAACTTCGTTTTACATAAAAATCTCAAAATCAACTACGATTGTTCACAAACTTTAATAATTTAAAATCATTTTAGACATTTTCAACATTTTTTGTTTTGCAAATTTACCTCGAAATATATATATATATAATGGGATTGTACAATTTGTCTTTTGACCTTCATGTGTGCGTAAGGTAGGTGTAAAAATTAAATAGTTTT